>JAMGZF010000007.1:1800000-1987181 GCA_024713925.1 Morchella sp. 2016-103
AAAACCGCCTCGATCCTTTGGCTAATTACCTTGATGGCTTCAACATCATGTCGACAAACCTTGTTGCCTGTTAAAAACATCTTGAGTTGGAAATTGATTCTTGCGAAACGTGGCCCACTGGGCCAGACTCTAACAATATCATCCTCCCGTATGGTCTTTAAAGACCGTCTGAATCTGTCCCGGCGGTCTCGGTATTCCTCCCGCGCTCTATTATAGCTATCTCTCCTGGAAGATCTTTGGTTGATTCTTTGAACCTCGATCCTTATTTCTTGCACTCCTTCAAGTATCCTTTCCCGAATTTCTGAGATTCGGACAAATGTTGATGTATCAAACGGTCCCGGTGGAGAGGATGGGAAGGGAGAAGCGGTAAAGAGGGATTCAGTGAGAAAGGAAATACCAGATGGAGATGGAGTTCGAAGTTCAACTATTTCATGTCCTGCAGGAATGTGTGGACGCTCCACGGGTACAGACTCAGTGGGCGAGGACATATTGTAGTGGATCAGTTAAGAAGTTATAGTAAGATAACTATTGAGAATATTGAGATAAATATTTTCAAAACGTTTGAAGAAACAGATCTTGTAAGATAGGTTGTGAGGAGGCGAGAGGAGGTGATGTAGGTATGGAGTGTGGGAATATTGAGATAAATATTTTTCGAACGACTGATGGAAAAAAATATTGCGATATAGGTTGTGAGGTAAGAGGAGGTAATTTAGTTATGGAGTGTGGGAATATTGAGATAAATCCTCTTCGAACGACTTATGAAAAAAAAAATTGCGATATAGGTTGTGAGGGGGTGACGTATGAATGGAGAGTGTGAAGGGGGGTGGAAGCTTATCCGGGGTAGATTCAAGCTCCCTACGCCATGCCAAGAGCCAATGGGCCTTGGTTTCAGTGTATCAACGAGGTGGTGCGGTTTGCTGGGTTCAGAGAATGGAGGTGACCCACTCTTGGGGCTAAAAATGCAACAAGAAGTAATGACTACGCGCGGCCAGGCGCTCCCACAATTCTGTATTATGCCGACTAAGACACTGTAAGAATCACAGGCTATACGGTTATCGAGATACTTAGGCGTTCTTCTCGCGTTATGTCGCTCCGAGGCTTGTAGTATCTTTTCTTGTGTATAGTAGCGTGTTTTATCGTTTCCGAACATTTTAACGTACATGTGGATTGGTCCCATGAGGGCTTTGGACATTATAATGTCAGCTGTGACCTATGTACCTATTACTTAATTAATCCCCAAGGAATAGTACCGGTGTACAATATATGGAGAGAATCAGACCAAAGGATAGCGAACGTTAGGGGCAGTTTATATTTTTCTATGTATTCCGATTCCCCTTTGTTGGAGGTGGCGGCGGAGGTGAGGGCAGTTCTATGGAGGTGCGATATTGTCATAGCCTTAGGGCTGGATACAATTAATGATGTAAACAAAAAAAAAAAAAAAAAGACCAAAGGATATCGAGTCATAAGGTGTCACTCGTTGTTTAAATTCTGCACTACGTGGCACAAGGCTTGCTTTCACGATGGCCTACCACCCTGTACACGTATTGCCATAGCCTTTCTTTCTAAGTATCTGTTCCTGTCAAAATGGAAATATATACATGTACTTACTTGATGGGAGATGATACCCCTGCTAATTTCAAGTCTGGTAAGGTCGAATGGTTGCCAATGCAATAATAGTAATTGGGACAGCATTTACATGTGCTGAAGTACATGTGATACTGTATTCGGTTCTAAACGGCATCCAACCCCCCGCGTGATTCTTCCCTATACCAAAAGCAGGCTCCTAACATTCACCACCGCGTCACGCGACGAAAATACACCCCACTCCTTTCCTTTAATCGCGCGGGCTTGCACACTCTTCCACAGTACGCTCATTCTCCTCCCGACTCCCAATATTTACACTGTGCATGCACGCCTTCATGGTAGCTCTCTCTCCCTCTGCTACGTTCCTCCCCACACCCCTCCCCATCAAAATACAGGAAAGACCAAAGCCATGACATCCAGGGGCATCAGCTGCAGATATAGATACACTAATAGGTAGACCTTTTTTGAGGCAGTCCACGGTAGCCCATGGCTTGTCTCATAGTCTAAGAAAAATACTCTTCATGCCGTTGGCACCCAAGATATCGCGTCACGAGGGCAAAATACGACCCTATCGATTAATGTAGTCCTGGGCTGCCTCTAGTACACCTAAATGCTACCATGGAGAACCCAGGTTAAGTACAAAGCCAGCTCTACTAGAAACGACCAGCTAAAGCGGCGGGGAGGAGAGGTTTCATGTCTTCTGCATTCTGGTCCGATCCACTGCTAAACCATTATTGTCTAGACCCCGCTAACAACTGTGAATGAGATACTTTAGCCAGGCCCGCAGTGATATCGATAGGTCTTGCACCTCGTACGCCCTCCGGCAACCCAACAAACTTCACATTAAGTTATCTCGCTCAAGGATCACCCAGCTATCCTTTAGCCCCATCGAGCAGACCTCTCTCTCTCATCGAACAACGCGGCTCTTTCTGTTTTTTTCTTTTTTGGTTACGTCACGTTACTCTTGACTTACCCCGCCGGGATAGGGAGGAAAGGGAGGGGCGGGTGTTACTGCGGTGGGGGCAAAATCCCGCACGCTAAATATGTTTGCGAATAGGCCTGTCGGTGGGTGGAATACTGCGGAGGTGGTCATTGTGAACGAGAAGGCGCGTTATACTTCGACTAAGATCAGCTTCTTTCCATGACAGAGACTACCAGCTACCTACCTCACATTTTCTAGTTCAACCAATGCTCTCTAAATTTACTTTGAGAGCTCAGCGACTACCTTCGGCTAAATACTCGCTCTATACAATTTCTACATGTTCTTCAACCCCTGAGAGACCTACATCGTTTGTTCATACATCCGCCCCTTATTGGATCCGAGAATCATCAGTATACGTACGGCTTTACACCAGGTCTGATCTTTGATCTGATGATTGGTTTACTGGACTTCCGTCACCCGAGCACATCATTTACGTTCAGATCTCGCCTAAAGCGTAGGAAAACTAGTATGTATCCAATACTTATTTTAGTCTCACTGTAGATTACATGACTGGACAGGACGAGGCTTTGTTGTTCGACTATAGGGGAAGAGAGCTTTATATACCGATATTAGATTGTCACATATTATACATGTGTGTGTGAGAGTACTGGACAGATGGTCCTGGTCACAGAGGTAGACAGCACTCGGAGGCAACACAGAACACAATAATCTACCGATCAACGAAGCGAGTGATTTTCGATGACGCAATTTACCACTATGCATTTGGGTTCGACAGTAACGAATGAGCATGGACGCTACTTTAAATGATGTGCCAGGTGAGTAGTTTGTACCTTGATCGATTTGTAAAACTTTTATTTGGCTACGGACGTTGCTCTGGAAGACTAGTAGCATTTTTAGGCTCTCCTATTTTTCAACCTCATTTAATTTACGTTCTAGGTTAGTTGGTCTATTTCATATATCGCCGCACAGAGGAGTGATATGCCTCTTTATCCTGGCCCGAGGTACGGTATCATTTGGCTTTCCCGGAGGTGCAATACGTTAGAATATAGGTGGGATTCCGCGTATATGTTGTCACTAGGACTCAGCCACACATCAATGTTTACAACTCACAGGTCCGCGCCGATTTAGCTTTCCCACCGGCGCACATCCCCGTAGATCAAACGAGCGTCCTAGGGTATACTTTAACAGCTGAGGATATGAACCAAACCCGCCCCCACCCCCACCCCCTTCCTTTTCCTTTGACCTTGTTTTTTAGATTGATGGGTTTCATTGAGCCATACATCTGTTGAAGGCTTTGTATCGTTGAAGCTAGGGTAACCCAGACTATGTTTGTTGAGAACAAAAGGCTCGGATAATGAACATCCGGGATATATTAGGGACTAATAGGCCTAGGCTGTACATGTCTAAAACCTCCGATATCAGGCTTAGAGATGAGGTTCAAGGCATTGGGGAGTGTTTATATGCACCCTTACTTTCAAATATCCGATGGCCGGGTATGAAAGAACTAGTGGGCTGAATCTGGTTTGAGGCGGTAGCTGCAGAAATAAATAATATGCGTAACAGGTTGTTTGTAGGAATATATCTGATGAATGGTATATAGGTTTAAACTTGATTGGCGATAACCCCCAACCACTGAAGCGTATATTAGCATTTTTATTACTGGGTATATTGCTATCGACGAGGATATAGCGGAGTTTACTTTTCGATGGCCTGGTTTACTAATATTCCCATTGATGGGTACACATGCATTATAACAGAACTCTGAATGAGTCTAATGAATCATTAGAGGAGTCCAAATCAGAGCGCAAACCCAAATGAAATCATCGTTTCATGGATGATAATCATTTTTGTGGATGCGCTGTGGTTTTTATGGGAAATCTAGGTCTTGGTGGGAGCTGGAGCTTGCTACACCACCAATAATTGAAGATTAAGGCAAGATATGTTCACAGGGTACTTTGAGGCCTTCTGGGTCCATATCATAAATCCCAATTGCTATCGACTGGTGGTGGTGCCTGGAGAGTGTTGTAAAAAGTCTCTATTTTGGTGTGTTTTGGCTATTGTCCCGCGACCTTTGACATCGAGCTATATAGACACATGCATGTATACTACATGTAATGTACTTGCTGCTCCCAGCCGTCAATTTACATCAATTTATATGTATACATGTATAGATGTATGTTAAGTACATGTACTTACATCTTATTTACCAATTGCACACGGATAAAAAGGATACATAGAATAGGAAGTGGACACCGTTACACAGAAACAGGAAAGCTGTTGATTCCCATTTCTGCTGTCCTCTGTCCAATGAGCCGCGTAATCTCCAGCACCAACAACAACGTCCGCCCGTTTCTTTTCTCACATCAGCCCCATCCCCCTCTATTTCTTGCTTTTTGTGCACTAGAAAAAACTTTTACTCCTTTCCCCTTGGTCCCCCCCCCCCCGCCCTTTACAATCTTCACCAAACATCTCAGAAACAATATAATCGCGTATCCATGTGCTGGGCTTGTTTCCGCAACGGTCTTTCCTTGGGCATCGGCGTAACTGTCGGGCTCTGGGTGGCTCCCTTCTTCTTCTCCTACGCTCAGTCGCAGCACTGCTTCTACGATCTCGTCTCGAGCCTAGTCCTCCTTTTCTTCACCTGTACGTGACCTGTGTGCCTTGTCTTTGTGATGGATAGGGTAAGGCTAACTTATGTTTTCGGGAGAAAGAACTTTGGTCTACCTACCATCTCTTATACTACGTACTAATGCCCCAAATGTCTTTTATCAACCGGAACCTACTTTCTCTGTCTTCGCACACCGTCTACCCGCCAGATGCTACCCCTCCTTTCTGGCCGCTGGTCAACTAGCACCTCTTACTCTGCGCAAGCAAGCGAACGTACCCAACCCACCTGTTACCTCCGCGTGTTGAGGCCTGCATCTACTTCATACCGGCTTCTCCGAAACTTGCTTTGATCTTTTTCCTGATATGCTCAACATATGGAGTTCTAGTTGGCGGTGAGCTTCCCCGCCCGATCCCAGATCCCTTCATCTATACTAAAGTTGGTGACAGCTTCACGAGAAAGCTCCTACGGAGGAAATGTGGTTTCAAGTATCACACCGCCGGCCCATTTCCCTCCTTTTTTCTGTCTCTTTCTCCTCTCTCTTTTTTTTTACCACACATGCGAGAGCAAGCTCCTCCTTTCCCTTTAAACCTACTCATACATGGATCGGCCCGGGGCCTCACCAGGAGCACCTAGATTATGGCGGATCATTATAATCACTCCCTACTATGCTGCATATATCGTTACTAGGAATGCTCTTAGTGTAAGTGGCGTTTTTGTCCCGCTATGTATGTTCGCCCCTGACACTTTTCCTATGGCTACCGCCTCGTGCCCGCTGAGCATTTAGAGGCCTGTAATAAATGTCAATTCTTATCCCGCACAAATAGATTTAAATTACCGTGGTATGTATGAGTGGGATCACCCAGACTTTTAGCAACTATGTGCTTTATCCGTACCCCGCTTGTCCGGCCGCGAGTGACAAACGCGCCAGCCATCCAAATCCCCCACACAGCGGGATGCTTTTGATTTTCACGAGCATTTCTTCAACACCTAGCCTATAAATCCAGCCATAGAGTTCCCCTTCCTTTACGGAGGTACGACTAGCTAACCTAAATCAAAGAAATCTAATTCCCGGGATAACATACCGTCGTTTGCTTCCCCGGGCTAGCGGGATTAACCCAGTTATTTGATGGCGATGACGGGGGTGTTGTGAAGTACCTAAGTATAAGTTTATAATTCAGCGCTTTCCGACGAGCACTAAAATCAAACTCAAAAATATGAGTATCCAAAATCCTGCGATACATTAAATTCAAATTTATCAATTCTCCTTCCCCTCCTGTGCATTAGCTAGACTATATAAACGGAAGCGAAAATAGGCAAGATACAGGCAACTATCCTCCAAGAATCTACTCCAGTCTCTCACTGTACTGCGCCATATATATATTCCAGTGCCCCATTGCTCCTGCAGGAGACAGGGAGCATAAAATGTAGCTTCCAACTGTCGGCACAATATAAATTAATGGTCAAAGCTTGAATTCGTACTGACTACAACCTTCCCCCGCATTCAGCTACGTACCAAACCACTAGTCCTATGTCGCACATCGAGAATAAAACAATCTACACCTGTCCCACAAAGCCACCGAATCGCATATAATCACTCGCACCAAGCTTTACTCCGACACGAGGCAACAGGACTACTACTACTATCTATACTTCATACACGAAGAAATAGAAGATTGGTCAGTTGGTTTAGCAGTAAAAGTGGTCTCTTGGAAAAACAGGATAAAGGGTGGAGCGGAGGAGATGGAAATAAAATATCGAGATGTAAAAAAAAGAGGAAGGAAAAAAAAAATTTGTCAGTTCGGAGGTTTTGCCATTCACGCGCCACTCGCATCCAGCGCTACAATGCGGAGTCGAACTCCTGCAGATGCGATACGAGGTGAGGCGTTAGCGACTAGACCACGGCCCTGATGTCGTTGTGTGTCTTTTTACAGTTTTAGCCTGCTATTGTTGGTGCGTAAAGGACCAGATCTTGGCGGCCCGCCAGCAAACCTTATTTTTTTGCAGGGCTTGAGCCCCCACCGCCCCACCATCTAAAAATTATCAACATTGGGCAAAATTAACACCGCAGATTCTAAAGCACGGAGGCGCCTGTTAGCTCCATTACCCCCGGAACGGGTGAGTTAGAAATTTGATATCAGCTTGATAAAGCAAAGGGGATATATTTGGTCTTGTCAATGGACCGGCCCCGTCGCCGGCTGCACTTCCTTTGGAGGGAGGTGTCATTTTACTCGTTTTTTGATCCTGGGCCTGTTTTTCGGTACGTGTGGGTGTGGTGGTGCACCCTGCTCCTGGTATCGGATGGGACTTGGTTTAATATTGGGCCGGGCTTGATTCGGCGTTGTTCATAATGAGATCTAGCTAGGCGGTGGTGTTGTTTTTGTATAAGCCTTTTATCTTTTCCTTTTGTAATCTCTCTTCTTTGCGCATGACCCCCCTCCCCCCCTCTTCCAGAAACTCCCATCCCTCACCATACTCTACAGTTCCTCACCACACGACTTTGCCCGCCCGAGCTCTGGTCTACATCCCATATCTCAAATCTGTGCCCTTTAATCTTTACGAGCCCATTATGAATCCCTGCGCTGTTCCGCTTACATATCGCCGCGTACGATAACCAGAAAAATTGCCAACTCCAGCGTCTCCGGAGGTGCCTGTATATCTCAATCCCCCTGTCCTTATATATAGTGTCTACCAATTAAGGACCGAATCCTACACAATATCCTCCTCACTCGCTCCTGAAGCCCTCCTACCGCTGAGCAACCTGCAACTCACGACTAATGCAGCTGCAAGCAAATGTGATTGTCTTTAGTATCTTTAGAGGGCTTCAGAAAGTTAGTAGGAGCAACACATGTTCTATAGTCAATTGATATTTGCGCCTCTCCGCCAAATGCTAGATGGTGGAGTACCACGCGTCCGGAAAGGTATAACCCGTAGCTCATCACCCTTATCGGGCATGGTAAACGCTGCGTTGCTAGGAATCAAGCGGTCGACTGAGGTATACCTTTCCCCGTTGCACGCAGGAAAGACCAGCAAAATTCTTTCTTTTTGCTTTCGAAATCTGTTCCCTTGATATACCACAGGATTATGTTACGATTATTCCCTTCCTATGGCCAGCACATCAGATTTGATTAAACCACTGCAATTGCCAAGTACTTACTAGTAATCCTTTCGTTGCCTATTTCCAACCGGCGTCAACCGTTTTCTTTGGTCTCCCCCACCCAAGATAAACATACCAGCGTATAAGCGTATCTGTGGCCGTGTAGTAAATGTCGCCAAAATGAATCCCTCCCCCGATTTTTCCTCCCCATGAGTCCCAGAACCAGAAGAAAGGCCAGCAGAAATTAAGAAGCTCGCTATAACACGAGAGGATCGGCAGTGGTAAGCGGCGACTGCAGGGCGGACAACTCGCTGACCCGAAAGCTATGAGACTCCGAGGGAATCCCTTTGAGGATATCACCTCCCGCCCCGGTTCCCCTCAACCCAAACACTCTCCGTTTTTACGGGACATTGCGCTCCGAAACCAGCAGAAACAGCCACCCCCGTTCTCCCTTTTCAGGGTCCATGTAGGTCGCCGTCATTTACCCCTCCGGGGCCAAACTCATCCCTGGTAGGCCCGTTTTATCGCAGAAACTATTCTCAACACAGACATTCGTTAGTGACGGAGCTAAACATTCAGGCTGCGAGCCCAACTGCACTAACCTTTAATTGCAAAATCCTCACCCTCTCATCTACAGCGTCGTACCGCCGAGAGATCCCCCTTCTTCTTGATCCGCTATAGTCACAGCGATATCCGCCTAACGACAAGTGATGTTGGGTACTTGTCATCTATATCATCCATTCAAATAGCATGGCCATGGGGAGGTATATTTTCGACAGCTAAGGTTGGTTGTATTGCTTGCAGAGCCGCATCGGCTTGGCGCCGAGTGACCAAGTATGATTCGTGCGCTTGACGACGTAGCCTCAAAACTACATTCCATCTTTCCAAGTTCCCACCCCAACGCCATGAACATCCCAGCCCAGACCTCCCCATGCTCCGCACTAACAACTCCATGTTTCCCATTTCACTCTCAGTAAAGAAAGAAGAAAAGCGCAACAGTTAAATCCAGGGGAGTTGATACCCATACTGGGGACAAGCCAGCTCCACTTTACCGCCTTGTTGATACCGGTCCATTTACGGAGCTTCTGACATGATATCCTCTTTGTTAATTTTTTCTCTGCCCGTTCCAGGTGAAAATATTGCAGGGCCTAGGGGTTTTGGCGCCGAGTGATCGGTGGTGATTACCTCCCTAACCGCAACACCTCGTATATGTTCAGCCGCCGGATATGCAGCCTAATCTTGCTTGTATCCCAGCTTCAGCTCCCTTCTACGGTCTACCAAGTCAAATAACCCCTCTGACATCCTCTCGGTAGTGCTGCACAAGCGAGATTTAAAGAACAAACACCGCAATAGTCCAGCCGTAGAGTCTATACACCATGCCACTTCTTTGCTAAACCTACTTGCTCGGGCTAGCCCCATCCAACATGAGAACAATCGCCGTAATTCGAGCGCTTCCTTAGTAACCTGAGGCTGTGTAAATTTGGTCAACTCAGCCAAATGTCTATTCCCATTCTACCGCCCATCTAACCCATGAACCCTCAACCTGCGAGTCCCGCCATCTGTAGCAGCCGTCAGTGTTCTTCCAATACTCTACCGAAACCAAACGCCACGAGCCGAGACATACGAAGAGAGCGCATCGCAGCCTTGTCGCTTTCTTTCACGCTGTCCCCCATCTCCACACAATCCCTATTCTCTTATGACCCCCGCGTCGTGTACACAGCTCATACTCCCCCCCCCTCCCCACACACCGACCACAACTCCATGGGCGTTCCAGCTCGGCCCTCACCTTGGAATCTCAATGCTAAAAAAAACGTCCTAGAGGAGCGGGCACCAAGACTCAAGCGCTACCACGACCTTATTACCGCCCTTATCATTAGCCGGCGCCGGGGAAGGGGAGGGTCTCAGTGTGGGGTTTAGTTACGTAGTTGCAGTGCCTGCGCGAACATCTGCACCTCCACAGGATAAGACCCCAGCACCAGGCGGCGAGCCACCCTAAGAGCTGCGGTTACGAGTGGCGGGAGATCGGTGAACGGTGGGGGTTTTAGTATGATACTAGAGTGAGGGTCTTCTTCTTGTAGCAAGAGGTCGTCCGAAAAATCTATACCGCATCTGGATTCCCTTGTCGTTTGCGGCCGTGCCTTCTTTTCTGCTGCGGAAGGTGTTTCTACTTTTAACTCTACTTGTGCTACTACCCCTCTCTTTTTTGGTTCTGCAACACCGCGGATACCCCGCTTAAGTTTTGGCACCGAGTGATAATTTGTGCAACAACGCCCGCTAGAGAAAAGAAAAATAGGAAGAGGGGCTTAGTGCTCGAACACCTGGCAATCCCCGCTCTTGGAGGGAACCTCTGACACCATTTCTCACATGTTACGGGATTGCTGGGTTAGGGTTGGATCAATAGGGGTAAGGGGTATTACGTGATGGCTTGGCTAGAATGATACTAGTTGGATAATGGGATTGTCCTAGTGCGTCGGTGCTGAGTAAGAAAGTTACGTAAGGAGTCCGACCAGGGTGGTTGTCCCTTGGCGGCTCCAATCATGTATAAATAGATAGCTAGACCGCCGTGAGACTGAGGAGTCTTCTTCTCTCATCAGCGAACGGAGTCCGGTCTACCCAACGGATATGGAACAGCGACAACCGAGAGGATGTGAAAACCCCAGGCGCGGCCCGCTCTAGCTACGACCTGTATGCCTTAAGGGAAGAGACAAGAGAACTCTGTAGCTGAGAAAAGCCATCCTTAGTGAACTCATAGTTCGGTAGCCTGCTTGGAAGCGGTTATCATTTCACACTATTGGAGTTTGCCTGTGATTAAAAGAGCTTATAGATTGAATACCAAGATGACGGTCAAGCAAGCTTTTTACACTTTTGGTGTGGTAGGGGCATCAGCGTCTACTTGTTAAAAGCGCGAGACTTTACACTATATTGTTCCTTATCCTTCACTTTATGGAAATCGACGAGGTCATCTACTGGTGCCTCCGTTTACACGTCGAAATCTGAGACTACCTCTGGACATATTGTCCCGTACTCCTACTACTATAAACTCACTCTCTACACCCCTCTCTTGACCTACTATGACGACTCCGGCCAACCGCCCTGACGAGGACATGGAAATGTCAGAAGCCCTGACAATTCGGGACCGTCAGACAGTTGCGGCCCAGAGTCACCCCACCATCACCACTACAGCCAGGGACACGCCAGTCTCTGAACTCCTCAAACCCACTAGGAGAAGGACCGCCCAGCCGCTCGCTCCCCGGAATCCTAGAAGGATTACTAGGAGTTCCTCCTCGCGAGCCCCGCCCGAGACTCCAATCCGAAGGACCTCAGCGGCCCTAGAAGACTCGGATGACGAGCTCAGTGAAGTGAGCTTGCGCAGTGAGCCTACCGCCCCGATTCAATACTACGAGGAGGCTACCCCCAGACCTCCGGTTGCAAGACAACTCCTCGGACAAATGGAGGGGTTGGCTCTGCAAACCGCCTCGGCCCTCCGAATGGAAGCCACCCGCCGTGAACAACAGCAGGGTCGCATCGTTCAGGAGGGGCAACAGCTCATGGGAGCCCTGCAGGAGAAATTCCAGCAGGTAGAACAAACCCAAGGAGGATTAGTTTCCGCCCTCGGCACCCTCGACCAGCAACTCCACCAGTATGCCCAGACCCTGCAGGCCCAGATGGAACAACGGTTCTCTGCGCTAGCCACCCAGGCCATGGAGCAGTGGAGGCACACTCAGGCTCTGGCTAACTACATCCAGAGCCAGGAAAGGGATGCCCAGCTAATCGTCCCCAGTGCTATACAGGAGACGATCAAGCAGGTGGAAGCGGCCCCCCAGGCACCCCCACTTATTCTAAGCCTCAGTTCTGAAAAAAGAACGCCGAAGGATAAGGGGAAGCAGCCCCGGGTGGAATCGGAAGACGAGGACGGCGCAGAATCAGGCGGGCAAGGTAGGGCCCCACCACCATCGCCACCCCAAAGGACTGTCAGGAGAGGGGATAAAACCCCCACTCAGCCACCTCAAGATCCCGAGAATCGCGTGGAGGGAGGAGGCGACGGCCTATTGGAGAAACGCGGAGGCCGGTAGGGGAGGTAGGTGGCGGGGCGATAGCCGATTCAGCTCCTCCGATGACGAGAAGAGATAGGAGGAGAGAAGACGCCGACACAGGAGAAGATCTACCTCCCAGATGCCAGGCGGTCCGAAAGGAGATGCCTCGGTAAGATCCCCTTCTCCGGAAAACCCTGCGAAGACGTCCGCCATGGATCGATCGATGGAAACTCGATTGACCTCCAGCCCAGAATCAACTGATGACCGCATCAGATACAGGCATCCCTGAACTAGGATAAGCGGCTAAGTTCTGGAGGAACTTTAAGGAAAGGCTTAGCGTAACACCTGAGCTCGGTACTTGGTCCCAGTTCAAACAGGAGCTCCGGATCCAATATGGCAACCGCACCAGTCAAGAGCAGGCCAAGCAAAAGATGGATAGGCTCCGTCAAACTGGCCCCATTGATGATTACATCAATGAAATGCAGAATCTGGAATGGGATGCACGAGTCGGACCGATTGTAATGAAGTCCATGATTCTGACAGGAATAAACTCCTCGTTGGAACAACGACTCTCGGCAGCGATCGAGGAATCGGAAGACTTCCCCGCATGGCTATCCTGGGTTAGGAAGGTGGGACGAAAAGACGCAGAGGTAAAAGCCCGCCAAGAGATATTGCGAGGCCGAGATACCCCTGCACAGCCTCAAGAGAACCCCCGCGAACGACACCGCTCCCGTAAAAAGAGAAGAAGTCGGTCGCCCCCAGAACCAACACCCTCCCGTAAAAAGGAGCGTGAGAGTTCACCCCCACCTCGAAGAAGTACCGGCAGCTTAGACGCTACCAGGGAAGAAAAAGAGAGGTGGGAAAAACAAGGAAAATGCCTGCGCTGTGGCAGAGAGGGCCACTTCGCCAAGGACTGCTATTCTACAAGCAAGGTCCGGATGGCAAGAAAGAGGGGCAGAAGTCGATCCCGATCTAGGAATACCGGGAAAGATAGGGGGGATGAAGAAAATGCAGGGAAAAAACAGAAAACACAGGCGGAGGAATTTCGGTCCAGGATCACAGTCCTGCAGGATGATTGAGGGGTAATGAGAGGGATATGAGGGATTTTATTTTTGTATGACAAATAATGAGACATGAATTCACACCGCATAACGGCTCCCCCACGGAGATAAGGGTAGAGTGAAAAACCTTCCTTGTAAGAAGTGGTGAGAAAATGTGACAGACGCGGTGGTGGAGACCTCTTGTGCAATTAGGAACGAAGCCCGAACGGCTGAAAAATCGCGCAAATAGGACCCGTTCCGAACGACAAGGGTGACTGGGGGACGAGTCAAGGATAACAGCAAGGAAATGAATCCGAGGCGGTACCGCTCGGCTATGCGGACAGGAGAGGCGCGGCCCCCTGAATGCCAAGACCCGAGAAGAGAACCTATAGCCATACGTATCCCTGAAACCTTACTCGACTGCCCGAAATCTCCACAGAAGAATTGTATAAGTATGCCCCGACATTTGATAAGGGAAAAGGCATCATACAACTATTCAATTACCTCACAAGCCGACTAACGATTAATATGTCGCTCCCCGTCCAAGAAACCCGCCTGGAGGTGGAGATATCTTGGCCTAACCCCGAAACAAACCGTCATTTCGTTTACAATGTCCTAGCCCTGGTAGACAGTGGCACCGAAACCTGGATAATGTCCTGGGAATGCGTGAAGAAAGCCGCAATCCCCGTCCAGGACCGCCCAACGATCCTCTGCATCAGACAAGTCGATGGCTCACGGATGCCTCACTCCGGAACCCACATCACCGCTCCCCTCACTCTCCGCATTGGAAGCCATCTAGACAGGTTAGTCACCTGCGAGATAGGGACCTTTGCTGGAGAGGATTTAGTTATTCCTCACCGGTGGCTCGAAGAGCACCAACCACGACCATCGCCAAACGCGACATTTGACAGACCAGTCCAGATTAAGGGTTGCCTTATGACGGAAGCAGATCTTTCACGGAAGGGTGGCGAGAAGGTCGCGAGACTGTCAAGCTCCAAGACCGGAAGATCGATAGAGTCGCACTTTCTGCAAGAAAGATCGGAAGCGGAGAAGCCGCTAGTGCTATCCCGATCGAATTCCGCGACTACGCCGACGTATTCTCTAAAGAAGGAGCAGAACGCCTACCGGAACACGGCGAATGGGATCACACCATCCCTCTGAAGGACGGATGCCAACCGCCGTGGGGACCTATTTACTCCCTATCGCCACCGGAACAGAAGGCCCTCCGAGAATACCTCGATGAGATGCTAGCCGCAGGAAAAATAAGGCCATCTTCCAGCCCCGCTGCAGCCCCAATACTCTTTGTCCGTAAAAAGACAGGGGAACTCAGGTTGTGTGTGGACTACCGAGGACTCAACGACATGACAGTCAAGAATCGGTACCCTCTCCCACTCATGAACGACCTAGCCGATGCAACGAAGGGAGCCCAATTCTTTACCAAAATCGACCTGAAAAACGGTTATAACCTGGTAAGAATTGCAGAGGGAGAAGAATAGAAAACGGCGTTTCGGACCAAGTATGGTCACTTCGAGTATCGGGTAATGCCGTTTGGGTTAACTAATGCCCCGGCGACGTTCCAAGCGATGGTAAACACGATTTTTAAGGACCTGTTAGATCAAGGTCTCGTGGTATACCTGGACGATATCCTGATCTACTCGAAGACAAAGGAGGAGCATGATGCTCTCGTGAGAGAAGTGATGGAGAGACTACGAAGGAACCACCTGTTCGGGAACCTGAAAAAGACACTGTGGTACCAAAAGGAGGTAGAATTCCTTGGGTACCAGCTTTCAGGAACGGGGACCTCGATCTCCCCCGACAAGGTGAAGACCATCGTAGAGTGGTTGGAACCCACTAAAGTCAAGGAGCTGCAGTGCTTCTTGGGGTTTGCCAACTTTTTGCGCCGGTTCATCAAGGGATACTCAGAAGTGTGTAAGCCGATGACCGACCTGTTGAAGAAGGGGGCCGAATGGAAGTGCATCAGCAAGACTTCATTTGTCTCCTGATGTCTCCTGGGCCTCAGGAGACTCAAAAAATATCCAGGAACCTCAGGAGACTCTCAGGAGACCCGGGAGACTGTTGGGAGACTGTATACACAAGTAGTAGTTTGCTGATGTGGGGTGCAGAGCATCGGGAGGCCTTCAAGAGATTGAAGCACCTGTTCACTCATGCTCCTATCCTTCGCCACTATGACGAACATCGTGTGGCAGTTCTTGAAACAGATGCCAGCGACTGGGCAGAGGCTGCGGTCTTGTCACAGACGTTCGAAGATGGTATGCTGCATCCGGTGGCGTATCACTCTCGCAAGTTTAACGAGGCGGAAGTAAAACTATGAGATCTATGATAAAGAGATGCTCGCGATAGTTTCCGCCCTTACGACATTTGGAAGGTACGAACAGCCTATCCAGATATATTCGATCACCAAAACCTCCAAGATTTTACAACGACCAAGAAACTGTCGAGAAGACAGGCGTTGGGCTGAAAAGATAAAGCACCTTTTCATTTCAAGATTCATTTCCGACAGGCGATAAGAACGGAAAGCCGATGACTTACTGCGCGCCCGAAAGACGCGATGGAAGAGTAGTTCGAGCAGCCTGTAAAATTAACTTCCTTCACCAACATTTTGCGGAAAACAGCCCCTCAGCTACAATTTGCAAGACTCAACCGAGAATAGAACGCCTAAGAAATCTTCTGCAACGCCGATGGAAGTCGTCAATTGGATCAGTGCAGCGTCAGGAGGGAGTTCTCGGCCTGCAGAACTGGTATGAAGGAGAGGGTAAATGGACACGGAGGGTTGTTCCGGATGAACCCCTCGACAATGGAGATCCGGAGGACCTGTGGGCCCAGCCGGTTATCAGGAAGATGGCCGAGCCAGAATGGGACCCCGATCGGAATACGGCTACCCACGAAGGACGTTGGGTAGTGCCTGGGCATGCTATTAAGCAAGTCATTGGAGATCATCATGACAGACCCACGGCAGGGCACCTAGGGAGAGATAAAACCTTGGAATTGATCGACCGGAACTATTGGTGGCCAGGAATGACCACGGATGTAGCCAAATATGTCAGCACGTGCGACGTGTGCCAAAGAGCCAAACAACGACGGCGACATATGTCTCTTCCACAGCCCCTAGAGTTAGCAACGACCCCCTGGTGCGACATCTCCATGGACTTTGTAGTAGAGTTGCCCAAGGAAAGGTCAGGATTCCGTAACGTGTTGGTAGTAGTGGACCGTTTTACGAAGATGGCTCACTTTATTCCAATGACGGGGATCAACGCGGAGCAAACCGCGCAAGCATTCGTCAAGGACATCTGGCGCTTTCACGGACTCCCGCGATCGATAGTATCGGACCGAGGAACCCAGTTCGTGTCAGCCTTCAGGACGGCAATTACGGAACGACTTGGTATTCGTAGGAGACTCTCGACCTCGTTTCACCCCCAGACAGATGGCCAGACGGAAAGGACGAACCAGCACATGGAGTCCTATCTGCGAGCGTTTACGGCCGGCACAGGTAAGAAGTGGAGAGATCTCCTTCCTATCTGCGAGTACGCCTACAACAACGCGAAGCATTCCTCCACCGGACACATCAGCAAGACTTCATTTGTCTCCTGATGTCTCCTGAGCCTCAGGAGACTCAAAAAATATCCAGGGGTCTCGAAAGACTCTCAGGAGACCCAGGAGACAGTTGGGAGACTGCATTCACAAGTAGTAGTTTGCTGATGCAGTCGCCGTTTTATTGCAACTATGGGTTTCACCCTCGCACGGACTGGCCTACGGATGTTGAGATAGAGAAGCTGGATGCTCAAGGGAACAGTCACATAGACAGCATCCTAGCGGCTCATGAACTGGCTCGGGAAACCTTACAGCAGACGTTCGATAAAATGGCGTCACGAACAGGACCCGTGGCACAGCAGTTCAACCCCGGACAGAAGGTTCTCCTGGATACTCGGAATCTAGGCGGGTATAATAAATGGTCGGACAAATTTACGGGCCCCTTTGAGGTGCTGACGAAAATCGGCAACCGAGCCTATCGACTGGATTTACCCGCAGACTGGAAGATCCATAACGTATTCCACGAGATGCTGCTCCGGCCCTATCGAGAAGACCCGGACGTTCAACGGAAACAGAGCACCCGAAACTCATTACCCCGGCGAAGAATGGTACCGAGATCGCCACTCGCCATACGCCAGTCAGGATCGAGAGCCTGACGTTGGAAGAGCGCCGAATAAACGACGCGGAATTGAGACGTTCGATACCTTTCCTCCGAGACAGGTTTTCCCACGCGCTTTACCACTGAGGTTTTAACGTCGAGGGCGCTATGGGAGGAGTAGTGTTACGTTGGATCGATAGGGGTAAGTGTATTACGTGATGGCACAGAATGATCTTAGTTGGATAATGGGATTGTCCTAGTGCGTCGGTGCTGAGTAAGAAAGTTACGTAAGGAGTCCGACCAGGGTGGTTGTCCCTTGGCGGCTCCAATCATGTATAAATAGATAGCTAGACCGCCGTGAGACTGAGGAGTCTTCTTCTCTCATCAGTGAACGGAATCCGGTCTACAATATTACAAGTTAAAACGCTACAGAACTATTGCTTAGCAAAAGCCCTATCTCAAGTGACTCTCTTCGAGATATCCCTTTACATCACATCCTGTAGACGGGTTGCGTGGGCGGTGCGGCTTGGTGGAATGGAGCTGGGTGTACACCCAAATGATGTTCCTTGTTTTGCCCCTCTTCCTATTTTTCTTTTCTCTAGCGGGCGTTGTTGCACAAATTATCACTCGGTGCCAAGCCTGCTAGCTGCACAAGCACCATCTGTCTTCAGTGCAAAAAAAAACACCAGCCAGTACTGCTGGATTATGCTGGAATGTCTCCAGATAAAAGAAGCTGACGAATCAGCATAAAGTCCTTGTTCTTTATCCCTTATTTAGTCTCATTCTTTCCTCATCGAGATAATGCTTTCTTTCTTTTCTCTTTATCCATTAAGCTGGCAATGCTGACCCCCTATAATAAGGAGCCGGAATTTGTGTGGGAGATCAACTATTTAATAAGAAAGATAATAAGATCTCTTAGCAAATGCCACCAACCTTTGCTTCTTTCTGGGGGGTCAGCATTTACTGCCAGCTTAAGGGATAGAAGTCTCTTTCCGTATACAGATATTTTTCTTTGTTTCGTTTCTATAATATAAGGACGACATCCACTTTGGATAATCATCATAGAATCAATAATCATTTTTTCCCAATTTAGTACTGTCCATTCCTAAACCAGCAATAATCACATTCTACCACAACCGAAGCCGGGCAGACCTGCATGCGCGCACTAAACGCCATCCTCCGCCAGCTAGCGAGACCTAGGCGTCTGCTTGTAGCTTGGGGAAAGAACACGTTTAAATCCTGAATCCTTGGGTCTTCTTTTTCTTTCTCCGTTTACACGCTGAGTCGTGCACTCAGACTGATACGAAATATCGCCATTTTGACTCCCAAGATGGAGCCTAACGCAAGGTCAGCTCCCATCTCTTTATCCCATCGTTTTTGGAGAGACCTATATCATACTCAATTACAAATAGATAAGGTAGAACCCCCAAGCTCGAAAGACATCTGCTTAATCGTTCCTTTAGTTATCTTTCTCCAAGCTCACAACAAAAACAAAAGTCAGGGCTAAATTAAAAGTATCTAGCCTTTAGCTAAAGGTCCCGCCCCCCCCCCCCCCTCTCGCCTCCAAAGCTCCTTTAAGACGACAACAACACCCGCTAACATACTCCAACTCTTTAGTTATCTAGTTGCAGACGGTTTTTTCAAAGGTTCTTATACTAAAACATTATACCTCAGGCCTCCTAGTAGCTAGCTTAGCGGCCCAGTGAGCCCAGAGTAAATACGAAAGCACCTATTGTTTCTAGGGAACATTGATACCAAACTTGAGCAAGATCGCTGATTAAGTCCTGCCATATCCTAGACACCGTTACCAAATGCTTTATTTCCTCCCTCGCCCGCGGCCGCCCACCGCATCTATGCTCGCCCTCGCACCCATACCTAAGTTCCACATCGAGCGAAGGCTGAACCCCACTGCCGATCTTTTCTTTCTTTCGCGGCTAGCCCGTAAACCGATGCTACCGCTGTAGCGGTAACAAAAACCCTAGCTAGCATCCTTACCCCCGGCGTTGAATGAATTTCTTCTTTGTGGATGGCCACTGACTACATGGCCGAAAAACTAAAAAGAAATGTGTTAGCGCCGCCTCCATCTAGGAAAAGCACCCCAGCAGCGCACCCCCTTCACCTAGGAAAACACCTTAGCAGCACACCGCCGCGAATAATTGGAACGACGGCGCTCGGCCCCAGGTCCTGGACGCAGATGGTGGTATTCCCATGACCGATGGAGGCGCTAAATTTGCTAGGTCTATTTCAAAGGTGATTTGTTTGCTCTTTGGAGCTACGGCTGGTGAGACGGTGTTCTTATCTTCGCTGGCGGTGGAGTGGTGTTAATACTGTGATGAGGGCGGGATGAGGTCTACCCACATGCATGTATATAGTTGGATGAGTGCCCCAGCCTTAGGTCCATGTAGCTAGATTGAGCCGCACCCTATATCCATAACTCCGGCGCTAGCCTTTGGTATCGCTCTTAATTTTGACAATTTTTACCCGGTGATCGCAAAGGGCATTCAATGATGTTTATGACTTCCCTAAATATCTAGAATCAATCAAACCCACACAAAAACTCTAGCTAGATGTACGTATGGCCCCCTCTCCCGCCCTCTGCATGCACGCATAAAAATACAAACACTGTTCTAGCAGCGGCTTCAAATGTGACACTGACCTTTCTTTTAGGTGAAACATGGAGGGTCGGTCTCAACGCCGCCTATGTATCCTCCCGATACCAGACTACCGATAATGACATCCGAGCTCTAGGCCTACAGTTAGCTCACCTACCAAAAGCCCCCAAAGGAAAACGAGTTAGCTAGCAAAATAATTCATATGCTTGATCCGCAAGCCCTCGTTATCCCGCCGGCTCCCTGTTGGACCATAACAATCACGGCTTGCAAAAAGAATCCTCAAGTATAGGCACAAACCTAGAAACTGGATTGGATAACACCGCCACCAACTCTCCTCACACTCGAGCCCCGCCCTCTCTTGACGGGATGTGGAGGTAGTAGGGCTGGGTGCTCTGTGTACCTGTCGGTCCTGTGCTCGTTTCCAGTGCAGTCCGGTGGGATTTACGGCCCCTGTCCCCACTTCCACCTATCAGTCCCGAGGCTATACCTTATCGCCCACAATAGAAGAACCACCAGCTGAGTGTATTTACCCTCAAGCCAAAGAAAGAAGTCTAAGTCCGAGAAATTCTATTCCCGCACATGCTATCAACCGATGAACACGAGCCCACGCATTACTCGAGCAGAAAGACTGCGCGGAAGGAAGCACGAGGGGTACTACCATCGAGCCCACATAGAAGAACCATTAGCTAAACGAAAAAGAAAAAAGAAATGAAAAATTTGCATGATGTGTACATCCGAGTGATAGCTCATGAATCACCCAAGCCCCGAGTTTCCTAAATTTATGGATTTGAACGTTTCTGGCGAACGGGGTCGATATTAACCCTCATTCAACTGTGGTGGATGCTGAGAAGTGAATGCTAAGGCGAATATTTGCTAGTAGTAAGGAGACACAAGCTCCGGCGATAAAATCGACCATATGGCCCGCGCTGACGGAGCCGAGGGGGGGAAGGGCTACTGCCACGTTTCTAATGCATAAGGGCTACTTGTTAGTGGTATTTAGTTTGCTTTTCACCTATCGGAATGATCTACAAAAATGCGTTCCCAACTCCACCGAAAACTAGCATCATCCAGATAGAGGTAATAGTGAAGCGAGTGAATCATATCATAGACAAGAGGGTTGTGCAACAGTAGCAACAAATAAAAACGCAAAACCCAATCCCCTACAAGACGAGGGCGCCAAAACACCCCCTTCCTGGGCAGTTAGATAGTCGAGTGATGTTCTATGATTAAATGTATAACAAAACAAAACATCATGCGCAATACCCGACCCACAAGCCTCCTTGAAAAGCAGGCTATTGTGAGGGTCTTTAAGGAACAAGGATGATAGCCCGCCATCTCTATGGTGCCCGTTGGGCAATCAGAAAAATCCCTTGTAATCAAGCCCACGCACAATATGCTAACACACCCGGAACGCGAGACCCCCACCAGAGAGGAAAAACCCAGAGTATCTGTTGTAGAGCACAGAAGGCATAGGGACCAGCCTGGAAATCTGGAGTGAGTGGATGAAATGCAGACATAAGCAAGGGTAGGGAGGAGATGAAGGGAAAGAGGAAGAGCGAGAATTGCAGTACGGCTGGGGGGATTTAGGAAGAGAGGAATGAGAGAGAAATACTAGAGGGAAAGGCGGCGAGGAGCTTACGATTCATGGGTGTTTGTTTTTCCATTTTTCTTTTGACGAGGAAGATTTTACCCTGCCTCCGGAGAGCGGGAGGAAAGGTTCTGCCATCGCCTACGGGCTGCATGCATGTATGAAGTATCAATCAATCAAGCCCACGCACAAGACATCCGCAACCTTAGACGAGCAGCGACAGACTCCCTGTATCCATAGCCTCTTCTGACCGCACAAAGTACAAGCTTTGGGGAATCTAGAGTATTTGCCTCTGCCGGAGGTGCTTGATTCACAAGCTTTTTCAAAATCCAGACGTCTATCCCACCCTTTACCTCTGTACTCGGAACCCATCAACATTTAAATTTTCTCCTCTCCGCCCTTAGATGGCTTCGCGAGGCCTGCCTTTGAGGATCCGCTTTTGTTAATTATAACATGACAGGTTAATTAATGACTCAAGGAGAGATCTGACAGTCTCAAAGAACGCAATAGGTGAACGAATTAAGTAAGTAGCCAATTCAAGGTTTGCAAGTGCCCCAGGACGGCCGCCAAAACTACTAAAATACCTACCCAAGTCATAACCATGAGGTGTAGAAACTTCTTTGTTCCTCTTCGCGGTACATATCCTAGTAAGTAGACAAGTGTCTACATAATGTTACAGGTTTCCGTCGCTCTTGGTAGAACCGCCCTCCACCCCCCCCTGTACCACACCCATATAATGCCTACCACTACATAAAAACTACCGCTATTCTGTTGACTTCCCTCTTCGCCCGAAACCACCAAGCTTTCCCGACCCCCGGATCGAACCACGAGCCTTCCGCACTAAAAACAAGTACTCGCAATCATTGACCCTGCTGTGTTCGGTCATAGAACGATGAAAATGGGGCATCCCGTCCGCTCTGCCATACCCAATCATCGTATCGCCCGGTTAGTACTGCAGTGGGTGACCATGTGGGAATCCCGGGTACCGAACTCATCTTTTTAGTCCTTGCTTTTGTGTCGCTGCGTAGATTCTTTGTAGTGGTACGCGCAGGTTGTGTTGGCAGTTTTAAGGTTGTTCTTGCAATTCTTAGGTGAGATAAAGTACCTTGACTGCCCTCCTAATTGCATTACCTCAGGTTTTAGCATTTGTTGGATGGCATAGTTCCGGAACCTAGCTGCTCTTGAAAATTATTGGCTGGGCTCCGACCCCCCCAATCCCGATAATATACAACAATAAAAATGCCGCGCTTGCTACCACGCATTATTGCCAAAGGTTATCAGTCGAACTCGTCTTGCCAAAGGCTGTCAGTCCTTTTTTTTTTTTTTCTTATTAGCGCGAGCGGGAAGGTTTTTAGAACGATTTTTTTCATCAAGCTTTCCCCAAATCTCGAGTGTCTAAACCTCAATCACTTAGTTTCATGCGGCGCTAAGGTTCGAAAAAAAAAAGAGAGAGAGAGAGGTCAAACTCGAGTTACTGACAACCTTTGGTAAAAGCGCAATAAGCCTTCTAGTAGCGGAGGCACGAGAACAACTAGCCTCGGCTTTTCCTCCCACTCCCGGTACCAGGAAGCATGGCAACCCAACGTCGCCGCCACCACCTCTCCACACTTGGCAAAAAGAAAACAATAAAAGAGTTCGGTACCCGGGATTCCCACATGGTCACCCACTGCAGTACTAACCGGGCGATACGATGATTGGGTATGGCAGAGCGGACGGGATGCCCCATTTTCATCGTTCTATGACCGAACACGGCAGGGTCAATGATCACGAGTACTTATTCCAAAATTCGCTCAAGTGCGTACCTGCCCCACACACCAAAAACACTAACACCCGGACATCACCCCCGGTCATAGTCATTGCAGAGTATCTTCATTTCTAGATATTGAATCGCAATTCAGGGCCTGGTTTCGTGTGGCGATCTCCAGTGTCTTTAACATTACTTTCATCCGGAATGTAACAAGTTTTTGCCCACGCGGCCGGCCACTAGTATAGGAACGTTCGGCATAAAACATTTTCATATCACCTTATCGCCGATAACCATACGCCACGGGTGAAAACATGTACTTAGCTATTATGCAGCTAAATTCACCGCCCATATCTACTCTATTTTAACCCTAATGTTTTACCATCGGCGCGATTCAGCCGGTGGTTGACAGAAATCAGCGGATCCTTTTCCGATATGGCTTTCATACATAAAGTAGTAAGTACTGATGTTACAGACCCAACACATGAGATAGACTCTCCCCCGTTTTATCTAGTCCCCGATATCTCTTTATAGACCCATGGTTTGCAAACCTCACTAGATCCCACTCGACATTGAACCCACATCTGGGTACCCCCCCCCCACAACATAACCATGAGTCGCGGCTTAAGATTAGCTACTCATTCGAGACTCGTGTATTAAATAGGCCCGAAAGGCAATTTATACCATCTCTTGTCTCCATTTTGGTCACAGTTATGGAGGTTGCACTAGCTTCGGGGATTATGAGATATCACTCGGTTTTACCCCCTGCAAAACAGGTCTTGGCGGCAACAAAGCTTTTCCCAGCCAATCAATCCACCCTATAAGTGTGTGCAAAGTACATGTACTTTACAATTATCCTCATAGTTATCATCGTCACCAATCCCCCTTTCTCTCCACGAACGGATGCTACGCGGCGAGAGGTACGGGAACTAAGAAGAGGGGACCTGGGGCCGGGGGCCGGGGGGCGGGGGGCGGGGGGCGGGCTAGGTAAGGGGACATGAAGAATCGGCGATATTGAATTTTGGCTAGAGGGAAATAGTTTTCTCCAGCTTTTTTGATGGGAGTAAGTGATAAATGTCCTATATCCCCAGCTACCCCTTATTTTTATAATATTGCCCTAGCACAGAGGCTATATGCAACTAATAAATTAATAAAAAAGAAGAAAACGCTACGCGGCGGGTGTGCATGTAGAAGTACTCAATACCACCATACCCCTCCTTCAAGCAATATCTAGATAACCGCCGTCTTCCTCCACCACCGCGTCCCCCAACACTGTACACCACTTTCCAACACCCTAGCTATAGGTACAAGAGAGAGCGTATCCCCCTCGCTCCCACGGAGCCACACGATGAAACCCAACCACAAGCTTAAGGGCTACGAGGAAGATGTCTGCGATCATGCTTACCCAGTGCCTGTTTGATCATGCCCGCGCCTCAGCGCTGTACACGGTGTCTTTCCTCCGTTCGAGCAGGACCCGGGCATCCATCCCACCCCCGACAACACACCGCCCCATGCTTGTTCCTGCCTACTTACGCCATACCCACGCCCAGAAGAGTAGGTTTTTGCAGCCCTCTCGATCTTCGCAATAGGGCTTTCCCCTTAACTCCAGGGCGGACGCACCCCCGGCCCCTCCGGCCTTACCAGTACCCCCACTCATTCGAAGGTTGCCCATAGCCAAGGCATCATCAATCGCCCTAGTAGTCTCCGCCGGCTTCGTCTTCGTCGCGGCGAGTATCGTTGCGTCGTTACCGGCGGCCCATACAGCGCCAATCCCGCTTGACGAGGGATGCCTGCCCAGAACCTAGTTTAGTGCATCTCAATATGTTTGACCCGGGCATCAGTGACCGTCCCGGAGGGCATCCCCGTCGGCACCCCGTTCAACGCGCTTGTGCTTCCCCTAGAACTACAAAGCCGATTTCAAAAATTGAGGTACCTTTCCGCTCGATGGTTATCGCGTACCCCGTGCTGTGACGTCACAGCTCACATTCGAAACGGCGGCAACGAGTGCGCGCTACCCAGCGCCCCAAGGCTGTGATGTCTCCACCAATCATACCGCACGGCTGCTATGCCGAAAGATTGCTGCGAGATATATAGAGGCACGATAGAAGCAGCGACTTGAGTTTGTTGATTCGATTAACGTGGCCGCCGGAGGGGAGGGATGAGAAGAAGGAGATGGTATTGAAGGCGGATATCATAGCTACCTAGGGCTGCTATTTTGCGCGGTTCACGGCGAAGCTGGAATCAGGGTACCACTACTGTTGACGTTAGGGGTTTTGTGGTTATCATCAGGTATCGGCAGATGTGCAGCCAGGATTACATGCATACCAGAGATCAGGGGACGCTATGCGCACGTCATTACCTCCTTGCTTGAATATAGTAGATATAGAACTGCAAATCTAAAAGCCCCATTCCACATTGCTTTGGTCCTTTTCACCAAAACCTGTAGGCCATGTTTTTTTTATTGCGACAGTAAAATTGGATGTCTCAGAGCAGAAAAAGGCCAATTATTCAGTTTGTCCTAGACTCCAGAAGTGATGGTTCAAAACCCCGTTGCGGGAAAGGCCGCTGTCATACTCTCACCCTTTAGAGATCGACGAGCCCCTAGCAACGCAACCCACTCAACGAGGGACTTTGGCGGGGAAAGGTGGCCTTGGGTGGGTCGGTTGCTTTGGGTATGTAGCAAAGACCTTTTCTGCCACAGCACCGTACGCGTTTGTCGAAAAAAAGGGTATTCGAAAAAAAGGTGATAATTAGGCGGCCAGTGGTGTTTTCCCTGTCACGTGGGGTAGTTCACATTTTCTGTGCGAAAGACGTTTGGAATTGAGCTAGGTCGTGGCTGCCTATTTTTTTTTTTTTTCGACAAGCGGTGCTGTGGTAGTCCTTCGACTCGGGGGTGCTACTCCAAGGGCTGCCCCCCGCGAGAGAGCAGAAGGAGAGAGACCATTTATTCACTTTGAAGGAGCCTGGGAGGCGTACTACATATAAGTACATACGGAACTACATGTATCGAATCACTAACCACGAATTAAAGATGAAGGTGAGTAAACCTAAAGAAAAAAGTCCAACCTTCATTCCGCCAAGCGAGGAGATCTCTTAACACGTCAACAGCTCCGGTATATACCAGGTACGATCTACACCTAGTACTTACCTCTCCGACCTGACAAACTCACCCAAGACCCCCCCAATGCATGCACCAGACCTTCATCTCCCTCCATCTCCCAACTTCACCGATCGCTACCCCATTAACGGTGCGTTGGTCAATAGCATTGTCTCCTCTCACAAAACCAACCCATTGTTTCCCGGTGGGGGCGTCACACTCACCGGCACCCATGACCACCCCTGTCTCTTCCGGCCACAGTGGTCACAGATAATCACTCGGCCTTGGCATCACACCGGATGCTTGCTTGAGATGAGGTAGATAAAAGCGCCTGTGGAAGCAACTTGGAAGGGGAGCTTAAGCCTGAGGTTGATCATCAGAGTCTCAGCTGTTTACATCTACATTTATAAATTTTTTTTATATAATACCCTTCTTGTCGGAATATTTAATACCCGCATTTTTTTTTCGCAATGTCTCACGCCGACTCTACAACTACTTATACGCCCATCCCGCTCACCCCCGAGCTCGCGCCGCTGATGCAGCACGGCTCCCCAGAGCCCGTGGTCGAGGAGAAAAAGAAACTCAACAAGCTCCTCGACACACCTGCCCATGTTCTACTACTGCTGAAGGCCTGGCTGGGGTTCTCGCAGGTCGAGAGGTGGCAGATTGAGGAAGAGGAGGCGCGGATATTGTTACTGGGCGATGAGGAGGAGGAGGAGGAGGAGATCGATTTGGGCGAGGAGGATTCCGGGAGTGGGGAGAGCGATGGTGAGGTCGAGTGTTAGATACATTGTATAGATATATGGGTATGTTGAACCCGCTGTGTAGCCCCATTTGTTGATGATGATTCTAACCTCGTCTTAGTTAGTCTTCAGTTAGGGCGTGGGGGGTGCCGCGGCGGGACCGCATAAGGGGTTGGGGCTTTCTGAATTAGCAATCTTTCTTTAATCTTGTCTTTTTGCGATGCACGCATCCTGACGACTTTTTTTTTGCTCTGTATCTATAAACATTCGCAATTAACAATGCCCATTGTACTTGAAAAAACATTTACAGTGTGCTACTGAAACCGTGGCTATGCAATATCAGGTCTTTGGAACTTTCCAGGATTATCCCCACCCGACTCCCGATTAATCTAGCCCGCTTCACCCATCATGAAGAAGGGGGCTCTTGATATTTTCCCGTGCTATTTAGACCTCTGCATGTCCCCCTCTCCCCTCTTCCTCCTCCTTCCCTTTCCACGGACTCATAGCGCACATAGACACCAGCATCTTCAACCCCGAACATAGTAAGTGCATCTCCATCCCATCCACCAAAAAAAAAAACATAACCCTAACCCATCCCGTTCCCGATTCTAGCCAGTACACAGTACACGAATCCTTTTCGGCATCAAGCACCACCCGACACGCATTCATGTCCCGGAGTCCCTTCACCGCCTCCCTGCCAACGAGGCTGCGTATCCAGATCTCGCGCGTCAACTGTCAGCGCTACCGGGAGCGCATCGCGGACCTCGAGCTCGCCGACAGGCACGTCGAGCAACTCATGGACGAGCTGGACATGTACGACGTCTCCAGCGACCACTACTACATCTACATGAGCCAGCGCATCGCCATCTGGGCCGACCTGGACGAGGTCAGGCTTAAGCACCTCGCCGAGAAAGAGCTCCTCAGGACAATGGTGGATACGGTGCTGCGCCGTCGCAGCCAGTAGGCCGCTGATTGCTCAGCAGATTAGGCGGCGATGTGTGCTTGTGGGTGCGGTTTGGCTGGCTGGTTTGTGGCTAGGCTGGACCGTTGTGGGAGTGGGCGGAAAATGGGGGGGCTGGTTGGGCAGCGAATAAAAATAAAAAAAGTTTACATACCTTCATTCTTCTTGCCCCGCTGCCGTAGAAATGGATATATAGCCCTCGCGGCTTGTGTTAAGTGATACTAGTGATGAGATTGAGAAACCTGAACTGTTAGCTATTTCCATACTCATCTTCTTGCAGCACTGGAGGACTACCTGATATTGTAAGCCCGATGTTGAACCGTGATATAAGCATCAAGACCTGTCTGGCCAGCCTCCCCGCTCTAGAGCAATTCCTCCAGTTTTATAGAGCATGTATTCGTAGGGAGGATACATTCAATTCAAACTGTGTGACAGTTCGAGTGTTCTACACCTCGTATGCCGGCAGAAGAGCAAAGTTCTCTCCTACCACAAGTATGGTGAAGAGATAGGAGCAGGTGTCGATAAAATGCAGTGTAAGCACATCGACTGTTAGCTTAAAGCTTGGCCAAATGGCAAAGTACAAAAATAACTAGCAAAAATTGGTATCCGCCGTACGGTAATAGATGCCGCGGGGTGTGGGGATTTCTATTTCAACGTGGGAAGTACCGAAATCAACTTCATTCTGTGGACAGCGGATGGCATACCGAAAGGTCTCAATATCTAGAGTAGACCCGAAGTACAGACACTAAAGCGAAGGGGAAGCTAGAGAAAGCCGAGAGGAGGAGCGAGAAATTCCATACGGTTGGGGAGATTTGGAAGAGGACATTTTCTGTTAGGGAACGAACGTGATACCGGGAGATAGTTATATAAAAAAACGCAAACTCTTTAGAGTTTTCTTTTCGTTTTTCTGTTTCCTTTAATTTTATCTTTTTATCGGAGGAAAATTGTACCCTGCCTCCGGAGAGTGGGAGGAAATCAACCAATACATAGAGTACATGTAAGTACTTGGTATCCCCACACCCCCGTGAGCACGAAGTCTACATACTTGCCACCAACCACATACACACAGGTCACTGAGAGTTATCGCACAACCCCTACGTTAAAAGCGTTATCATTTCACAGAGCAGCTTATAGCTTACCTGCTGACAAAAATTTGTACTTCGGCCCCCACGCCCACCATCAACGCCTCTTCTGCTCAGTTGTGGGATCTCTTTATCATGCGCCACGCCCCCCCCACCTTCAAATCCAAAGTCAACCCCATGGATATCATGGTAGAGAGACATCAAATACGCCCGGCAGAGAAAGAGAAAAGAGCAAACAGGTCTCCCTGTCTCAAGTCAGCCTGAGTTACCCCCCTTATGCCTTAAAGAGAGCGACCCCAAGACCACCTCATGGTTAATGCAGAGCTTATGCAGTTCTTACAGCCGGCTTCACAGAATCTACAGGAACGACTATTAGTAGCCATGCCGTTGCCGTGGGCATCGTGTAGCCATAGCGCAAATGTTCATTGACCTTGCAGTCAAATTTTCCATCAATGATATACTAATAACAGTAAAACCTAGCGCGATAGGCCCCTTTTACCCAATAATATCTTATAGCCCCAAAGGCGTCTCGGACTATTGTATTCTAGGACCCAACATACGACAGAGAGCCCATGTAGCCATCGACTCGGGATTTCTGAATACCTAAACCCTCCGGAGACAGACTAAAAAAATTCAGAGACAACCGGATTTTTATATTCAGCAGAGCGAACCCAATACCCCCCTCAAAAAAAAGATGACATCACGATAACTGCATGAAATGCAATATGGCGTTATTTTATAGATAGCCTAGAATGGCATCAGCATGATTTAAACGTACGCTCGGGAACGAAACAGACCCCCGACCCACCGCCTTAACCACTCGGCCACGATGTCTTGTTAGGATCCTCGGGGCGTGATCTTTCGGCCGGCCCAGGTACTATTCAGAGTAATCAAGTCTATTGTTCCTGTAGCACCGAAAATACTCCCCTCAACCTTATCCATAGTTAATACTGGAGCAAGTTTTTCTTGAACCCTTATATAATGTAAGCTAGGTAACTATGTTCTTTCATCGAAATGTGATTTCCGAGATTAGGAGCTATTTGCCTCAGGTGAGCCCCCCATAAGAGACATTGATTCTTCCTAGGTTTAGTTGGTTTATGCGGTTTTGCACCTTCCGGAGTTCGTTTATCCCTGAGATTCTTGAAATACCGGAGTTTTCCTGTTTCAGTGTTTCACAGGGAATAGAGACTACGGTTCTGGGAAATGCTGGAAAATATTTTGCCGGCTTACGAGGTGCGACTTAATTAAAGCTCCAACACCCCACGAACCCGTCCCAGACCGCGACATAAACCATCCGCACCGTCTTAAGGGTCTTGTACTCTTTCATATAAACCTATTATATGTCCGGCGGCTGCTAGGTAATGCAAGGTTAATGGTACGGCTAAACCCGCCGAGTCCCGTTTTTTTTTTTTGAAACAGAGTTTATTTTCACCTTTTGATATATATCTGGAGGTAAAATACAACTATATATGAATTTCCCTATCGGTAATTCAAGCGAGAATACAGCATCTTGCCCCCACTATCTGACATGTACCGATATTTATCTTATCGGAGATCCGAGTGATATTGCATGATTATCATTTCTACCGGAGCCTTCAAGTTCCAACTACTAAGAAAACTGTCATACTGCACAGATATTGCTATTTTAGCCAAACACACAAACGAAAAACATATCAGCACTACATTTTGCCTTAGTACGCCGTCACTAATGATGCATAGCCAATGTGATTGACGGGTCGACCCGACTACATCGGCTGGCAAACACACACTTATACCCGTCATTTGTGTTGATATGAGGTCGAAATTTCTCTGCTCTCGCTCCTCACCAGATGCCCAGTCGCCGGCCGTCATCACACATACCTCATCTATACTTTGGAATTTTGGAGCGTGAAACTCTCGGAAACATATATTACTCTTAGAACTACTAGTATGTATATCAGCTCTTCTACCGTATGGCCATCTGTAAAGCTTTTGCCAAATCGGCCGATCACGAACACTCACCACCGCTGCGCACCCCAACAATTAACCCCAACAAAACGAAAAAAGAAAAAAAGCAAACACCCCCCTCCTGATATAGCCGCCGAGGAAAGTATAGCGGGTCGTTTGAGTTTATCTTATACCGAGACAAATGAATTAACAATGTACCCGTGTTGCCCACAATTAATGGAGCAAACAAAAAAAAAGTACCTGTAACAAGACTCACCGAGTGATAGGTTATGAAGGGAATGTTTAGTTGCCGTTGTTCCCTCTTTTGAGGGATACGTAATTGAAATTATGTATGCACGAAACCCAACAGGATCATATGGCAAATAGGTGCTATACTGGAGACTATAGCTCCAAGGAAAAGAGATGAGGAGAACGACCGGTAGTTGTGTAGTACTCCATGTCTTTAAATCACCCGGAGCTAACAAAAGTCATTCTTCGAAGCCTTGATATCCTATAGCGCAAACAGTCCGTCTAAAGCAGTACCTATACCATTAACGGCCAGTCATAATTGAGGGGTCTTTCACATACTCGATGGATATGCTTGACTACAACATACACACCCCCGCGCAGTCGTAGCAAAACCAGATCACCGAATTCATAACTTCGCCCACGCAGGCCATAGTACGTATCGTATAATCCTAATTAGTGTTGAACACCAGACCATATCGTAGCCACCATTACCATTTTAAACAAAACGAGCATAAATTCCCTCGAGCCGTTAGACGCATGCCGAGCGATAAATTATGATGCATTACTTTCATATTATTTCTGCCCAAGCCCACTCAAATGCACACATACCTAAACAAGGTAAAATATATATATAGTATAACCCTTAATATCGCCCTGTATTGACCATGGATTTGGACACAGGATTGTCAAATAATAAAATGTAGTTTATCATCACTGATACTCACATCTCAGCAGACAAGCATATACAAGAAGCGACCTTCACTTACATACACTAGTTACCCGGGGCTAATTGAATGTTAGATACTGGTAGTATTACGTCCTTGCCTCTAGCTCTATGATTGGTTGTCTTCTAGGTGGCACGACGAGTTACAGCGAAAGCGTCTTCTAGACTCAAAGCATTCGATAAGAAAGATCAAAAGGGAACCACCCTTCTTTTTGTTCAAAGAACTCGCGCCCCCGAAATTTTCGTACAGTTTACAGAACCTCAAATCTGGGCATAGGTGGTGACATCAGTTAATACGAAGGCGAGGATACTACCACCCAAAAATTCCCTACTCTCAAGGCGTGGGAAGGAGAATGGATATTTTATCGATAGAGACCAGCCAGTTCAACACAAGGAGTAAAGACCCGCTTACACTCCCAGCATGTAAGCTAATTGCCCAAAGGTCACAAAAGTGTCCACCAATGTGGCAAGTTTCTGGTGCCACCTAGCAACCCACGACAAAACAGCTAGCAGTACCTACAGCATCGTTGACAGAGAGCCCTACACAGAAGCTCCACTAATTAAAAGATGCTAAAATTCATCTTTATCGCTTCTAGCGAATCCTAAATGCACCTCCATATACCCCTGCAAGAACATTTGCACCTGATGGCCCGACCCAAACTAATCGAGTTAACGTGCTCTCTTGCCTCTCCAAAATGTTATATTAGCCAAGTCGAATATGCATGTAGGTACACCGTTGAAACATGCACAGAATGCTCTAACGAGGAGCTAACCCATTTCCAACTTCATGCAGATATATACACAACCCGGCTAGCTCCAAAGGCCAAAAAGCAACCACAAACCGAGTGATGTACCATGATCCCTCTGTCATATGGTATCCTCTCCGTAGCTCCAGCCACAGAATTTTTTTATTTCAGCAGGTTCAGCAGGAGGGGGGATCAGTATTTGCACGTGCGCCACCCACCGGCCCCCATTGGCCACACGATAAGCCTACCGTTCCAATCATCTGTGCCTTATCTCTACACTCTACTCGATATTAACCGGTCAGAATAAATAATGGACGAAAACACACATGCATAAACTACCCCTCGGAACCGACCATGTGACAAAGCTTAGATATGATAGTCCAGATCGCAATATATTTCACTGGGCACGAAAACGGTGCCTCACAAAATAAATATCATCCTGGTGGTGCAAAATAAAATCTTCACCATGAACATGACCTGCATACATATTACCACCCACACCGCCAAGCAAAACCAAAACTCAGCATCAATCTCAGCACACAACAGCCCTAACCCTTGTGCGACATTTCAACCTTACCATAACCCTGCGGGTGATCCTCCCCGCCAGAAACTCTATTTTACCCTGAAGTTTCCCCGGGTGCAGATGTCAGTGCTATATCCTGGTTGGAGGTGGACCCGGGTAGTTGGTTTGGGCTGGGAGGGAAAAGCCAGGGTCGGAGATATGCAGGTGTCGGATCATCTGTGAAACAGCCGAGTGGGTGCCGAGAGATTACCGGAGCTGATATATATCGATGATATCCAGAAGGAAAGGGCTGGGGAAGCTTTGAGGACCTTTGGGGAAAAAAGAGAGGGGTACCTGGGGTCTCGTGTCTCGGGGAAGTGCTCTGGAATACTGCATGGACTGTCATTGGTGGATATGGGAGTACCACCAATTGGACCGCCCACGTACTTGAGTATGGCTTTTGGCCGAGTTGGAGATTGGACGGAAGGCTTACTCTGTACCTTCACATTCCTGAATATTGTACTCTAGGTATGTACTCTGGAACCTGGCCGGCGTTAATATTGAGGAGGCCAAAGTAATATTCCCAGGAGGGGGTATGTACTGGATCTGAATGCATATACCAACCCGTAAGTAAGACTTTCAGCGAGGAATACCCTGGATGTACAAGTGCATTTTGCAAAAGGACAGAGTAAGCTTTGGTGAGCATGTCCCTGAGTAGAACAGAGTAGAAGAAACGCGGCGAACCGATCCGACACGATCCGGCATCTAAGACATTATCTGCATCGTGAAGCCGGGGGCGTTATTGGAGCAGTGGACGCGCAAGGGATGAGACTGGCGGAAAGTTTTGCTAACTGCGTCCGTGATGTACTCTATGCCTTGGGCGAAGCTTGAATTTCAGTAGGTGAAGCTAAAATTTCGGTGGAGGAGGCTAGAATTGCTTCTTGAAAGCTTAGTAGTTTAGGAAGGTTAAGTTTAGAATAGTAGGCATACGTAGGCTGAGATGGGATAGTAGGCTGTTAGAGAGCTATTGGAGGTAGGATTGATGGGGAATGGGTATTCGGATGAGTAGTCAATCATTGGCAGAGTAGGTTGCTATCAGCTACTTGCAGGAGAAGATAACAGAGGGAACCTAGAATGTTGGCACTCATCAAGCACCAGAGGAGCTGAGAACTAGAAGCAAACCATCACGTAGAACGGACATATCGACTCGCTAGAAAGCGCTCTACCTGGGCTTCACACTCTAGACTTCTCTGATACCCAAATATAATGGATCCGGTCCAAAGGCTAATGACTCATAATCCTCTAAAGACACTGGACCTTTTACTTCAAAGCATACTCCGGAATAACCCGCTCTACCCATCTATACTTGGCTCCGGTAACTCTACTCTACTATCAAGCGTCCCTAACCACTGCCGTCCTCTCACGCCGCGTAAGCTTAGGCACCGGTAGTTTTAGTAGTGATCTAAAAGGCAAAACATTTTCGATTGATTAAACCACTCTAGTAGCTGCATGCCCTATATCCCGAGGTTAACATTCTATCGCCCTATGCAGTAGCCAGCTGCAGTCCAGCAGAGCATGTAGAGAAAGAGCATCACAATGCATAAATTTTACCATGGCCCACGGTCCACCATGAACATGGCATGACTCATACCGTCCATAAACCTCTAGATGCAAACCAGAGGCATCTATATCCATACTCTTCTCAAACATACATACATGTAGCTAAGCCCACCAACTAGTGGCACAACCGCCCAATTACCCGCAATAAGGAAGTTTTTTAAAAAAAAAAAACGTGCGCTCCATATCTCCGGCCACACGTGAAAAGGGGAGATCTCTTGGCAGATCTCGGAGGGGGGTGCCATCTCGGGAGTTTCTCGGTAACTGGCTGGCCTTAGGCGTGTGGCATGAGTCAGTCAGGGCCCATGTGTGTGCTTAGGAAATATTTGCGTTGCGGTATTCCTCGGCCCGCGGTGCAGTGTGGAGAGAGAGACCTTTTTTTTCCCTGGGGGGTAATTGGATTGATACACTGTATGCGAGATTTCACCCCGCAAAACTTTATTTCCTCGGGTGTTTGGCGGGTAGAAATTATCCCTACTGCGCTGACCTCAGAGATGATGGGATGAATAGCTGAGCAATATGTGCTTCTATTACGGCACTGGCTTGCATGCCGTGTCGTTCCAACAATCTTTTTTCTGCCTCCATTGCGCATACCCGGTCCAACCCTGTGTGCAGACATATTCTGATGTGTTTTTCCATCCCCGCCTTTTCCCCGCGAGAATAGAGATGATGGGTGTGCAAGATCATCCGCATGGCATACAAGCATGCATAATTCATAGGGCATATGCCGGGAAACATCGGAGCATCACATGGAGCTGGAGGTCTGGTTAAGCTTTTCGATCTTGTCCGGATAGATGTCTGATGATTTGAGCGGTTTGTCCTCGGTTATCTCTCGATGCTGTCTCCGGGGCAGGGTAGGGGGGGTTGTGGTTGTGGGTGGTGGTGGTGGGGGAAACATACATGATGTACTACACACTGTTAGCGGGAAACATCGGAGCAGCGCGATGTGACATGACTGCCCATCAACGCATGAAACAGGCAGCGCTGTTTCGTTCGTTCGACAGCAATCTAAAGTAAGCTTAATTCCGTGTGTAGAGTATATCTCATCTCTACCTGCTATAGACCTGATCACATCATGTCACATTTCTGCCTCCACCTTTCACGGCCCCGCGCATTGACCCACCCCCGGTGCGGCGGCGGCGATGGTCATGGTGGTTGGGTTGCGGTGAGCCGAGACGACTGGGCAGCTAGTTGGGGTAAATGGAAAAGAAAAAAAAAAGCTTGACCACAACTACAATACTCAGCCACATAGAACGCCACCATCGGTAGTTCATTCCTAATCCGCTGTCTCGGCTAGGGGATTCAGGGAGAGCGTCGTTGTCGTGTGTTGGCTTTGCAGGATCCTTTCCTCAAGCTGCAAAATTAGCGAAAGCTGGGGAACTCGGGAAGAGGGGGATGAAAGAGAAGGAGGAAGGAGGAGGGGATCTGAAGCGCTTTTCCTGAATCTGAACCGGTGAGGTCTCGTGGTACTGTCAAGATAGGTGCTGCATGTAGTCTATGTAGGTACTATCTGTACCTGTACCTAGAGTATGCTGAGAAGAGAAGTACCTATACAGATACTACAGAGAGAGGAATAGGTAATTCTTTCTCTTCACGAACAAGAGCAACGGTGAACGCGCCGCTCTCCTGTTCCGTGACGTTGCCCTGTAGGACAAGAGAAAAAAATTTTCTTTCCAACGTTGCTTTGTGCTCTCGTTGCGTTCTTGATGAAACGCATGAATGTAGATAATCCATCTTACAAATCTGTAATCTGAATCTGTCCGTGGAGGCGGATCTCGGGTGGGATCTTTACATTCACATCTGGTCTATCTACACAGCGTAATTACATCTTCGAATGCGTACTCGGGAACCAGATCATTCCCGCGATGGCTTCTTCCCCCCGGGGAAGAGGGTGTGTAGTTTGGGGGGGGGGGGGTCGCGTCAATTGCAATCTCCACCACACAATCGTGGGGCACGAGCAAAGGAAGGGGCCCGCGATGATGTTATACTTGAGATCATTACTAAATTTTGGTCATGATGGTTTTGCATTGCGTTTTTTTTTTTTTTTACTTTGTTTTGCTTTGTTTGCCCTAGTTATTTTTTTTTTCCTTTTGGATGTCTTTCACCTCTTACACTCCGACCGCAGGCTGGCTTGGTTCCTGCGGAAAAAGGAAACAAAATATCGGATGATAGCGGCGAGGAGGAGCTCGGAGAGAACTGGAAAAGAAGAAAAGAAAGAAAGGATGGGGCCAACCATGGTCTCTCTCTCCCCCTCTGTCTCGCATCCTCGCCTCGGCGGTTCGCCTGCGCGAAACAAAAAAAAAAAGTGCCCACACAACCAAAACGAGATGGAAACACACATATGCGAAAAAGGACATTGTCGTTCCATCATGAGCGACTTGCGCGATGAACCCGCTGTTGGTGGAACCCGTGTAAAGTAAGATATAACAATTATAATACTAAAACGAAGGCCCAGGACGCCGCCCCAGGTGTAATAAGTTACGGACAATAATGTATGTGTGCGAGGGCTGCACACAGAGTAAGTACATGTACCTACATGTATGTACCTATACAGGAAACATGAAATAGTATACACATCCCTTCTGCCATTATCAATCCCGGCAACGGTGAAGAAAGGACCTATCCACCATTCGCCGGCCCCCTTACCGTGAGGGAAACAAAGACCGAATAATTTGGAAAGGACCCTGGGCAATGATCCCGGACATACGAATCAGCCAGCAAGGGAAGGGAAGGGAAAGAACACAGTATTGTAAAGGTGCTTCATATGTGGAGAGGAAGTGTAGGGATAACCGAAACGACGGCTCCTTTCTCGCTCCCCGTAGTAGTTATGCAGCTTACTGAACAGGAGCTGAGGTCTCTGAGTGGAGAGGGCTTCCTAGTTGAGGAAGCCCGCACGGTGATCATGATGAGTATGTTCACGAGAAAGATGCTCCTACTGCTGTTGCTGCTACTACTGCCGCTCATGGCATGGCAGGCACCCTAGAAGCGTAGAGTAGAGTAGAAATGCACTGCCTCCATGTTCTGAAATTAAATTTTGCTGATATCGTGCAGTACTGGGCGCTCTGTACCTACATGCATATTGGACGTCTACATACTTCCATATTGCAAAGTTATTAAAAAAGTTCCGGCCCTCTGATATAATAATGCAGACCCTTGCCCATCCCTGACGGCGATGATGTTGATTACATGTATTGATTGATGATGCTGCCTAAGACTGGTCCTAGCGAAAGTGCCCTGTAAAACCGGCCCAACAGGGAACGGGAGGGGGGGTTAGGGTCGGGAGTGTAGCGAAAAAAGTACCTCAAATGTCACAATATCAAATTTGGGTCCCCCGTTTAATTTTTTTTTTTTTTTTGTTCAGGGTTCCAGAAAAAAAGAGAGGGGGAAGGGGAGAAGGAAAAAAAAGACGCAAATTGAGTGATCAGCATGGACGAGACCCAGATCCGAAAAATCTAGAAGATTATCGCCGGTGCACTGGACAGGAGAGCTTTGACAGTATAGTGAGGGTGAGGTTGCGTGACTGTACATACACATGATAGTGCAGAATACTACTAGCAGGAGATCCGTGTTGATGTCTCATGAGCGTGAGCGAGTCCATGTTAGAGGAGAATCCTAGCATGGCCCCAATGAAGGCCTGGAGTGTGAAGGAGTCGGGCTGCCACCACGCGGCAACTAGAGTCGCTGCTGACAGAGCTTACTAGCTGGGGAGAGCGTCTGGAAAATAATCCGCGACAGGGGGGGGGGACCCGTTATTCTCGAACCCATGAGGAATGGGGAAGGAGGGTGGTGTATGTATGCATACCTCTACATAAAGAGAGCGTAGGAAAGCAACTGGGGGGAATTGACAATCCCGAAACAACCCGATATCTTTTTTTATTTCGAGAAACCTCGATAGACATCACTGGCATCTGAAAATACCACAAGCGAAGCGAAAACACGAACAGCTTCCATCTCAACAAGCTCTTTTGTGATCGTTACGGGAAGGATTCCGAAGGAAGATAGGATTGACTTTTGTGGTTTTTACCCTTTCTTTTCTTTTTTTCCCTACCATATATTTCTTTTTTTTTTCCCTGGTGGTTTGAGGGTGTAACTGTAACAAAACAAAAAAGCCATCCCCGACTCTTTGGTTGTCCGAGAATCGGAGACTCGGAAAGCATAACTACACTAGCGCCTTCTTTGCTCCCATAACTTATCAACTAAGCTCACGGACTCGAGTTCATACACACACACCACGGTCTGCATATATTCATTACTTAGGGAGGCACACGACAAACTCTCTCTCGCAGGGAACAGAGAGCTGCACCACTGTTATTATTATTATTGTTGGCTGGTTGGATAGTAGGTATTCAGCGGCGGAGACAAGCCCCCTCCCCCCTCATCTTCCTTCCATAATCACACACACACCCGTTGTTCTCCCCTTCTGTCTGAGTACCTGTGCACCCTCACCGTTCAGCCCCTCCTACCCCCCATCAAAGTGTGAGGCATTATTAGCGTAGAATTATATATATAGTCATGGCCTCTCCCCAAATTCTACAGTCTCTCCCTCGACAACGTTCACAATCCATTCTATCTACCATCCAGCTTCGCCAGTTATCATCAGCTTGCCTTCCAGCCCGATCCTCTCTACAGAGATCACAGCTTTTACCTGCTTCTGCGTCTTCGCTACTCCTACACTCCAGTAACTTCAACTACAATTTCGCAAGGGCGAACACAAAATTCCTTGGTCAGGACAAATCTTTAGCAACATCATCAACTATGCCTATGTTCAGATCTTCCACCCCCAGCCAGAAGTGAGTCCATCTCAGTTCCAGAACCATCTGCTCCCATCATGATTGATCATCTGGTGCTGATGCTTTCATCCCTACCTGGTTCAAAGCTCTTATACTGACCCCCGAGTTCCTCTCTGCAGCGGCTCTACTTCAAACATCCACTCTGCTATTCACTCTGCGGTTCACTCCCGAGCTCACTCCCCCTCTGACTTTGATACCTCCTACGGCGATGGTCTCCGCGCCCAGCTCGGGGTCCGCGGGCTCCTTCCTCCCCACGTTGAGAGCTTTGAGCTCCAAAAGGCTAGATGTAAGTTCCGACCGATTCTACCCACATTTCCCCTCATCCGTTATGCATTCGGCACGAACGTTCTCTTTACCTTGCTTCAGTTACTTTCTTGGTTTTGGCGCTGCTATGTTTCGACCTTTAGTCATTTTGTTTCTCTTTCGCGTATGGTTTATTTTTTTTGTTCTGCGACTATCCTGCTTGTGTCGCAACCCTGGTACTCGCATCCCTGTTCATCTTTTTTTACTGGGGGGCGTGACTTTCAGCCGCAACTGGAGTGGGGAATCAGTGTTTTTCTTTTCTTTTCCTCCCTTTCTTTTTTTTGCCCTTTCTTTTTTGCCCATCTTTTTCATCATTCGATGTCAGCAAATGCTATTGCATTGTTACAATTATGTGATGCTAACGATGTTTTCGTGACTATGAAGGCCTCGAGCAAATTGCGCAAAAGACCAACCCCATTGACAAGTACACTTACTTGTCCAACCTCCGTAATACCAACACCAACCTGTTCTACCGTTTGTTGATGGACAACATGAAGGTTCGTACAGTCCGCATAAAATCTTATCCGCGGCCTGTTCCTAGTATTTGCTGTGGTCCCCACTCCTTGCTCCATAGGTGGGCGTCCGGGGGTCTGCTCTAGATGCACTCGGCGGGGCCAGACCCCCGGTACGGCGCGCTTTTTGCGGAGTCTGCATGGATGGAGGGAGAAAATAAGGATCTAGAGAGCACGAGACCTAACTATCGGGATTTTAGGAAATTACTCCACTTGTCTACACCCCCGTTGTTGGAGAGGCATGCCTCAAGTGGTCGCACATCTACACCCAGCCTGAAGGTAGGATATCCGCCATGCGCAATTACATTTACCCCGCTTCCTGAACCTCCCGATGCTAAGCATCTTGTCCCTGCTGCTACCGTTTTACTGGGGTCGGAACCTAAGAAACACATGCTGACAATTTTGCAGGGCTCTACCTTTCGTATGCCGATCGCGGAAATCTCCGTGCCGTTCTGGATAACTGGCCGGCTGAGAAGGTGGACATAACTGTCGTCACCGATGGATCCCGTATTCTCGGGCTCGGCGATCTCGGTGTCAACGGAATGGGAATTCCTGTCGGAAAGCTTGCTCTCTACACCGGATGTGCCGGTATCCACCCTGACCGTACCCTCCCAATCACCCTGGATCTTGGAACGGAGAATGAAGAGAACTTGAAGGACCCTCTGTACCTTGGTGCCAAGATGCACCGTGTCACTGAGGCCGAATCCCTCGAATTCTTGGACGAGATGATGATTGCGCTGAACGACAAGTGGCCCGGCCTTGTTGTCCAATTTGAGGACTTCAAGAACCCATTCCCATCCCTCGAGAGATACAGGAGTACATATACCTGTTTCAACGACGACATCCAGGGTACCGGCGCTGTGATTTTGGGCGGTATGATCAATGCCCTCAAGCTCACTGGCATCCCATTTAAGGATCAGCGCTTGGTATTTATGGGGGCAGGTTCCGCCGCAGTCGGTGTAGCAAAGCAGATCGTGCAGTTGTTCGTCAAGAACGGTGTCCCCGAAGACGATGCCCGCAGGATGTTTTGGCTTGTTGACTCTAAGGTTTGTTTCCTTATTGTGATGACTTTATCTAGATATTAACATATCACAGGGATTGGTTACCAACGACCGTGGCGACAAGCTCCAGGAGCACAAAGTTTACTTCTCTCGCGATGATAATGAGGGCCAACAGTACAAGTCCCTTGAGGAGGTCGTTGATCTTGTCCGCCCTACTGGTCTGATGGGTTTGTGCACTATCGGTGGTGTCTTCACCGAGTCCATTCTGAAGAAGATGGCGTCATGGAACGAGCGCCCCATCATTTTCCCCTTGTCAAACCCTTCAAGCAAGTCTGAGTGCACCTTCGCTCAGGCTATGGAGTTTACCGACAACAAGGCTATCTTTGCTTCCGGATCTCCCTTCCCCGAGGTTGAGGTTGACGGTGTCACCTACTACCCCGGCCAGGGTAACAACATGTACGTCTTCCCCGGAATTGGTCTCGGAACTGTTCTCTGCGAGTCGGTCCACGTCACCCAGGAGATGATTTATGCTTCTGCCGTTGGTCTTGCGGATTCCCTGACCGAGGAGGAGAGAGCCAAGGGTTGGCTCTACCCTAGCCTCGACAGGATCCGTGATATCTCCGTCTCCGTTGCTCGTGCTGTCATCCGCGCCTCCCAGGCCGAGAACTTGGACAAGAACAAGGCTCTTCAATGGTTGAGCGATGCCGACCTCGGTACCTATATTCGGACTAAGATGTACAATCCCGCATCGGAGCACTCCCCTGCCGGCAGCCCAACCAGGGAGATCCACGGCTTCGACACCAAGCCCCATTCCAAGTTTTAGATCAGTAGAGCTGTATGAGTGCTGACCTGTTCCTGTAATTTTTTTTACTCCTTCCTCTTTTCCACATTTGATTCTTCGTGTCTCCAGACCAGGGTCGAAAAGGCAACGCTTGGGATGATATTTTTTCATTTCTCTCTTCTCTGGGTTTGGGTTCTTTCCTATTTTGTTATGGTAACTCATCTATTCTTTTTTTTTCGTCTTACTTCTACTGGGGGTCCAATTTAAAAGAGATTAGTTTTTCTTTTCTACTTTCTTTGGTCTTTTCCTTTGTCTGTCTTGTGTGTCACTACTTATTTTTTCCTTTTTATTCGCTGGGAACGGGGGGGTATCATCGTTTTGTTTTTCCTTTCATTGAGCGGATTAGTATTACTTATGAATCGGTATGAGGTGAATGGAGGATGTTGTGATGGCATGGCAGATATAGAGAAAGTAGTGGGAAAGAGATATCCGGCATTCCATAGGTGCTGTTCGGGAGAGAGAAATGGAATGTTTCGATCAAGACTTTGAAATTCGTTCCTTCATTTATGTGATCGTATCCCCTACCACTATAAACCCATCCAATATCAACAACCTAAATACTGTAGGCACTTCCTTCGTTCCCTCTTGCCCACTTAGGGTTTGCCCTTCAATACCATTAATGATCCCACCTGCCTAATACTGTTGTTACCACGCAGAATGTCAGCAGACGTTCTTTTCGGGCGAGTGTATTCAAGCTTCTATAGTTTCCGGTAGAGTAGAATGATTGGTCCGTGCTCACTACAAAAATTGGTTCAAGGGCCAATAGGACTACCGGGCCACAAAAAAAAAAGGTTCACTTTCATTAATTCTACTGGAAGTAGGCATTCACCAGGCGAGAGAGAGAGGAGATATCCAACAAAGCGAAAGATGATATGATATTATTAAAGACAGGAGCGAGTCTCGACTCAATATAGTTGTGACTTCATGTTGACTAGGGGTGTCCTTTACGAAGGCAACCACCGTGACACTACTTGAACGCAGGGCGGTTTTGGGAGGCTTGCCAGGACATCATATCACTGGCACGAGTTCTAGAGCTAGTCAGTATAAACTTAGAAATAATTAGGTGAAGGCGCGCTCGCGCCCCTATGTTACAATGGTCTTCGTATACACGGGATAGCTCATCCTTTTTTTTCTAGGGATAAGAAATGATAAAATCACATGATTCTGGGCAAAAGATAGGTTAACTGGATATCAGGATATCTCAGAAAACTTATGCAGAATATCAGGATATTTCCAAGGACAGCTTTGCAGAGGGTGCCTAAAATAGCTATCCATCTAGGAGGATAATTTATCCAGCTGGCAGGATAAGTGTGTATTATCATACTCCATCAACACCATCTTCAAATTATCTTTTCCATCAGTGGGGTTATAAAAGTTGGGATATACCATTGTTCAAAGAAGATTATACACATAAATCTAGCAAAAGCGGGCATATATGCCCGCATTTATATAGTATTCTCTAATAACAGTTATGATGATCCCGGTATTAATGGTGATGACTCTACTAATAAGTACATAGGTTCTGGGACTTAGGTTTTCAGCTCTATGCTATTTTGCGCTCAGCATATGTGCACAGCCACACTCTCCCTGTTTGCCGTGCCCGCCCTGTTTGCCATGCCCGCCCTATGTGCCGTTCCCGTTCTGTGTGGCCCCCACCACTCATAACCGCTTCCTGCCACTTCCTGTCGCCTCCTGCCACACCTCCTGCCACTTTTTGGGGGATAGTCTGGGAAGACGTAAGCTTATATCCTGATAAGTTACCTTTTTCAAATTGTACCATAGGGGGGCGGATGTATACGCCATTAGTAAAGAGACCTTACCTCAGTAAAGATTCATTCATTAATTCATTAATTACCAGTGAGATCTCTAGATAACCCCGATCAAGCGCTAGCTTTGGTATGGACTCATAGTACAGCAGCTCCGTGTATGTGAGATTCCAACGAGATAACATATCCTTGTTGCAAAGTTTATTGGCCGCATCCTGGAGTCCTGTCTCAATAGCTAGCATGATAGCTTTTACATGTGTCTCCAGGAAGGACGGGCGGTCCCGTAGAAGTATATCGAGGACGGACCTCGTGGAGACTTCAGCATGTGTCTCCAGGAAGGACAGGCTGCCCCGTAGAGTTATATCGAAGAACCCCTCAAAACCTTTAGCGACCACTAAAGTTTGAAAAAGCGTACACCACGCATTCTCATCGTATCCGATAATATCGGCATATATTCCGTGGGAAAGATTGCAGGAATTCTCACGAATAAAGTAGAACGCTAATGGTACGTGGTCGTTCTTAAGCGCCCAGGCCAGCGGTGGGAAGTATACCGGGGGAACGGGGTGGGCATCGTCATTGATACTACGTTCTTGCCAGGGCCTGAATTGGAAAGAAAGTCTCCTGACGAATGCAAGGTCGACGAATTGCGCCCTAGCGCGAAGCTCCCCGGGATCCTGGCGGATCATAGGCTCGGGCAACGGAAATTCTTTTGTATGAAAAAGCCAAGATTCACGCACATAATCGAGCAGTTTATAGTCATGCATGATATTCTTGCCGGGCTTCTCAACATGACGAAGATAGTTGTTAAAATCTATGCTAGAAGTGCACTTGGAAGCAGAGGCGCCTCTCTTCCCTCTAAAGAGATTCCATACGGCCATGTGACTTTCGCTGATGTTTGCTATTTGGGGTATCCACTCAGTTGCTGACTCAAGGAGCTGCGTGTCCTCATCCGAAAGATTTTTAAAATTCGCAACTTGGACCTGGAAAGCCGAAAATCCCAGGTAAGTCATGCAAACGCGCCCAGCTTCGGTATGTGCATCTTTTTCTGAGAAATGAAAGAGGGGAACAGCCCCTTCCGAAGCGGGGCCGGAAAGGAACTGTTGCACAGAATAATGCGCAAACTGCATTGTGTTCTCCTCAGAATCGTAGGTAATAAGACTTCCACATGCCCGGATAAGTTGTATACTATCCGGTAGCCTCTTTCTTGAAATATCTGTGTCGTCCGGAAGGATCGACACGGCTTCTCGCATTTCTTCTAACGAAAGCACCCGCTTGGCACAAGATAACCACATGAAAAGCCTCTTTGCTGCTGAAACTTGTGCCATTCCCCGTAGTTCGATTTTTTTCAACGCTCTAATGAAAGTCTCTTCTAATCCGTGTGGAAGGCGTTTCAAAGTATCTCGCACTCCTTCTTCAGAGAGTTCTTCGCAAATTGAAATTTAACCCAGAGAAACCTGTGACAACCATGAGTAAATTAGATACGAATTCAGTAGCAGGCGGGGTTGGGGTTTAGATGTTGTACTTACATTCCTTGCGCTCCCTCAACAAGCGCATCGATTATCTCTTGGACAAGAAGCCCATCCTGCAACCAATCCCTTTGTCCTACTAGACCCTCCCTGACTAGTTTACCTATCACAACAACCATATCCGAAGAAGTATTTGATATACTAGTTTGAATTGAAGGGGCATCTCCAATTGATCTCCTAATATCGACTTCATCCCGGCTCGTTATCAACACCTTAACAATGGGCGTGGAGGTGGTTCTTAGTTTCTCGAATAGCGGGAATAGACTCCTTCTATGAACCTCCTTACATTCGTCCAGACCATCAATGACTATGTATATCTTCGGGTAATTCGAAATGACTAGCAAGAGCAAATCAGAAAGCTCATCCAAGTCCGGAATACGATCATCATCATAGATTTTCTCCAATTTGGACTTGACAAAAGTTTCCAAAATCCGGATGCTCAGTAACTGTTTTACCAAGCTCCCAATCATTTCCAACGGATCAAGTGTTTTCAGCTCTGAGTAGTCGCAATAAAACCAAATTAAGGAACTGCCATCAAATAGATGATCATCTCTAATTGAATCAATAACAACGCTACTATAGCGGGAGTGTTAGTATCAGTATCGCTTTATAAGAGCAGTTGGGATAAATAGGTATACGTAAATAGGTCAACTAACCTCACAAGCGTTTTCCCAGACCCGGCTATTCCACAAGAAATATTAGCAGAATATCAAAGGTATTCTCTTTGGGATACTTACGGATCCCGTTGCACCATAATAATGAGGAACTTGAGCCCAACGACCATTCTTTAAACTCGGGAGACTCTAGCACCCACCCCCCAGTTCCCTCAACTCGCTTCTTTTTCGTAATACGATGCTTATGCTCTGGATCGTATTTAGACAGTTTCTTTAATAAATTGTCACGCGTCTTTTCTATTATTCACCATCAAATTAGAATTAAAATGTGTTAGTCAATTGCGATCGGGGGGTGAATAATGTTTACCTTTGTGCAGTAGGAGTTGCCGCTCTCTTTCTTTTTCTGCAGCACAGCGCTCCAGGGCCTGTGCGTCCCTCTCATTGCCCTGATTTCTCCTCTCAATGGCTTGTTCAGCCATATGACACCCCTGTGCTTCAATATCTACTCTCTCGGTATGCATGCGGAATCTCTCTATCCTACTCCCGAACTCTTGATCGAATGGCTCCCATAGCACTTTCAGAGCTCGTAATCCGCTCCCGGGTAAGGAATATCGAGCTAAATATAAAGTAGTCAGAGTAAAATTCATGGTAATTTCTGTAAGAGTCTTACATTGTTTGCGATTCTTGACGCTTTGAAAGATAGCCTTTGCATCTACGCAAAAAGTAATTATATCGAGATACACGGCTGAAAGTGAGTGCAGCAGCTGTTCGTGAGTTGGGAAGAGGCGTTCGTAGGCTTTGAATCGAGGGATCACATCGCCTATTCTTTCTAGCATATCTATGAGCCTCGAATAATATCTATCAAACTCGCTTGCTATCTAGTATTGGTAGTAGAGTGTAAGTTACTAATCTATTCCCAAAAACAGAGGTCAAACAGGGTATCAAAGTAATACATGCAAAAGAACCCGCAACCCTCCCCATATGGGTGAGAAGAACAGGGTTGAAGTGTTGGAGAGAACATCCAAAGCCCCACCATATTGGCTGATGGCGGCAATGAGTGGTTGTAGTTTTTTTGCTGCAGCTCTCGACTTGCTGTTTTCTTCGTGGCGGATTTGTGCTGCGCTAGTGCTATAAAAAAGATTCTCTATGGAAGCCTCCTTGTAAAGAGTTTTTTGCTCGTCGCTCAGACCATCTATGTAGCGCTCCTGGGCCGCAACCCAGGGGTTCCTATCAAAACTACATGTACCGAGTCTATTAGTATCTGTTGCTTAGTCTATGGGCCTAGGAGAATCTAGGTCTTACCTCATCTGCAAAGCCGGACCTTAATCTTGTGCTCGGACGAAATGATAGGTATTCTGTAATTGTGGGGAAGTCGTGAGGGATAAGATGCTAGGATCACGGTGGACGTGGCTATACAGATCATTATCGGCGAATGAATACTGAGCGGAAAATTCGATTCCGCCACCACGGCCACCACAACCATGGCGTTACAAAGATCCTATTGGATATTTCTGAGTCCAGCATTAATATGCGGTGATTGGACTATGAGAGTCTACCCTGGAAAGAGAGCGGGATGATTCAGTTCTCATCAAAATATGTATGTTCCAGATCTGTTTTATGGATTAGGTGCTAGGTCAAAGTTTCGGCAAGAATACCATGTAGGTACATATATGTACTTACCTCATATCTTCTTCGCTAGACTGTAAATACATGACCCTACCTGAATTTATAAACTGTACCTACAGTTTCGTTTCATAAAACCAGTGCCAGAGAACTTCAGAGCGTATAAACCGCCCCAAAATATGTGATCCCAATTTTGGTGAGGGTAGTTTGCTATATTCATCGGCTCCTTGGAATACTTCATTCATATAGTCTCGTTCCCAGCCCATACTGTGGTTGTGGTTGTGGTTGTGGTTGTGGTTGTGGTTGTGGTTGTGTTGTGGTTGTGGTTGTGTTTTGTAGTTGTGAGATAAGCTTTGAGATAGAATATTATAAAATACTACCCCTGTATGTTCTCAGAATTAAAATGCCGCTTACTTAATATTCTACCACCAAATGTAACTGGGGTTGATCGGCGGCATTTTAATTCTGGCACCATGAGTAGTACATACTTGGCAACGGTCGTATCATCCTAACTTTTCCTAAGTACATGTCCCTGGGTCATAATACATAGTATTGATTCTTTCAATTCACCCTGTTAGGAGATGCTGATATTACTATATAGATACTTAACTACATGTACCTATCCTCACCACCGCATGCGTGCATCACGACCCTAAACCAGAGCTCCGTACGTGTGTAGTAGTACGTACCCTTAATTACTCTCTACATCTCTATACAGCCTCACCGGTGTCCCGTTCGCCGGAGTCAACGTCATCCCAATCTTCGTCAACACCTGCTCTCTCACGATATCTCCATCCTCCACATTCTTAAACTCTTGCACCATCCTCACAATCGTGTAACTCGCCGTGATCAGCGCCATTTGCTCTACCGCCCACCACCCCACGTTAGCCACCGTCCACCGTCCACAACCCACCACCACACAAAGCTAGGAACCAGGGCAAACTCACGTCCAATACAGATTCTCGGGCCGCCGTTAAATGGGAGATATTCCCACGCCTTCGGCGTCATTTCCCCCCATCGTTCGGGGCGGAACTCGTCCGCGTCGGGGCCATAGATATCAGTGCGGCGGTGTAGAGCATAGACGCTGTAAACAACGCGAGAGCCCTTGGGAACGAACATGGGGAGAAGGCCTGAAGGCCCGCCGCCAATGGGGAGGGTGGTGTTTTTCTTGCAGTAACGGAAGTTTATGGGCACAACCTAGAGAAGGGATTGTCAGAAAAGGAAAATATGGTACCGTTATCTCGAGAAGACTGGCACCCCTGTATTTCACATTCGATAAAAGGGGGGAGGCAGGCTTGATCAAGAGGGATTCTGAAGTTTGGTGCGATCAAACAACTAACTTCCAATTGTCCTTGGTCCAACCACCTATTACATTCTATCTACGTAGGAAATGGGATAAATTTTTAGGAGAAACCTACCGGATATAATCGTAGTGCTAGGCAAGGCAGTATGTCAGTAATTGGGTTTTCAAAAAAGCATTGGTGGGGTGGGGACTTACCTTCATTGATCACCCATCTCAGGTACTGACAATCCTTCAACTGCTGGTAATCCGGCAGCTCCTTCCCAACCTCATACAAGACCTCTTTCCTCAACTTCTCCCAAACCCTCTGATCTTTCGATACCAGCCAGAAAACCCACGACAGCAGCCCCGCCTATATTACAAAAACCCCGCGTTAGAAATCATTCCTGGAAACCTTAACTCACAACCTTACCGTCGTATCCCTGCCCGCCAACATGATGCTAAGCGTTTGATCCTTCAAGACCTTCCTATCTTGTGTTGCCTGTGCGAGCTCCTCTAAAAACACATACTTCTCCCTCCCCTCCTCCTTCTTTGTCTCTGTCCTATTTCTCTGGATGGCACTGTCGACAAACTCATCTACATAGTCGTGAATCCTTTTGATTGCCCTCGGCAGTCTGCGTGGCCGATACAGTAAATGGTACCCCCACAATACAAGCCGAAACCCCAGAGTCAATTGGACATAGTCAAAGTCGTCCTCGAAGCTCTCCTCCCCCTTCTTGTTATCGCCCCGTCCCCGTAACGCAAATACTGACTCCCCAAACAGCACCTTCGTCGACGTGTCCATCGTGTAGCTTTGGAACAACCTATGCAATTTGATGACCTGGCCCTCCTTGGTTGCTATTAGGATTTTCAATAGATCCTGAAAATGCACCTCCAGATCCTCCAAGTCCGAGATCTGGTCCTTCGCAAACTGTGGTCGCAGTAGCGCCCGCGCATGTTCCCACACCTTCCCATCACTCGTGAAGATACCATCGCCGAGGAGTGCCGAGAATGCGTCGTGTCGAATCTTGCCGAGCCCCCATTCGGAGAAGTTTGTGGCGAGGACGGTTTTGATGATCTCTGGCTCAATGCTGACGATTCCGAGGCCAATGAACAGTGGGGAGGAGTAGACACGGGTGTTGCCGAACTTCTCGACTTGCGCGACAAAGTGGTTGATATGGCGGTTTGCGGCAGCAGCGCGCGCGAGACGGTAGACGCTGGGGAAACTGAAGGGGAAGACGGCCTTTGTGAGGTGGACCTTTGGCGGGTGGCAGTTGTGCTCACGGGCGAATTTGGCGTTAGATCGGTAGATGAGGAGGTTGTGGATGAGGGGCTTGAAGTAGTAGGGGAGGATGATGGCAATGAGTGCCCAGAGAACTGTGGTGTAAGCCATTATCTAGACGTGCTTACCGGTTTGATAACGTGGTTCCGTGGCCTTGGGGTAGACCGTTTTATAGTGGACCGAAGCCCTTTTGCTTCGGAGGTCGGCCGCCGGGAGTCCGTGATGTCAGGCCACGTAGGGATGTAGGGAAGCTATTATTAAATCTTCCTGGGATCGTCTTTATGCACCGCGTGTGAGTGATTAATTGCAAGTGATAAATAGCAAATGAGCGCTCAACGGATATATCAGAACCAGCGAAGTGTGTATGTAGTATATGAATACTGTATGTAGGTACATACATGTACATAGCTTATCATTTCCTACGGGAACCATCAAAAATCAAATACATACTTAGCAGCCATATCAAATCAGAACGGTAAAGTCTCCAAGCTGTGGTGCGGAAGAGCCTTTATTGATTACTCGCATAATTCTTAACCAGGACCATGGTTTAGTTATATGTCTATGCTTGGTTCATGGTGAGTCACTCGGTTTGTGCAACGCGAGTTCCTGCATCAGCGAACCGTGCAGCCAACAAACCGGATATTCGGAAAGATGCAAGATCAAGAACCATTGTTTGGGAGAAAGATAGCTCTGAGAAGTTATGGTGGGGGATGTATGCACATGTCATTGGCCAACGTCAAGAAGGTGAGAGCTAAGCCGGAAGTGGTCTCTAAAGTTTGGAAATAGATCAGACTTTGCGCAAATGAAGCTAGCTGCATTTCCGGTAACCTGGTTGGTGCCCATCCCATAGCTTGCCAACCAGATAATCGAGATATAGAGCTGGCTCCACTTGCGCAAAGTCTCTAATATGTATATTTGCAAGGATGAGTGTAATATGTAGGTGCTACCCATATCTACCTATATGTGAGCAAAGTCTGCTAGTGGGTTAACAGTTATTACCGTGCGAATACGAAGACGTCAGTATACCCACCATACAAGGGTTCGTGCGGGGAAATATAGAACTACCCTCGAAATCTGAGGCTGCAAGCCCCTGCTCCAAGATAGCACCTCCGCAGCCATGTAATAGGGTTGAAACCATCTGCCCGTTATACATATACCCCTCTTGGCGCACAGGTGCTCACTCGATTTGCTTATCGCTTTTCCCTGTATACGGATAGGCAGCACTAGGAGGCGGGCCCATTTAGGGTACCGCTGGGGCCCAAAAATGTAGATTTGAGTGTAGATAGGCGACCGCCGGGCCGGTTCGTATTCTCAGATAGCCCTTGAGTGGTAACGTCCCGTTTAAAACCCATGATGCCGTACTACGGAGCCCAAAGTCGGTGGTTTGGGGGACGTAGGTGTAATAGGGAGAGGTACCGTAGCTAGATCATACCTAAGTATGATTCGAAACCCCAACAGACACGAGGACCAAGTTTCAGAAGCAAAGACAGCGTTGGCGATATGATGCCGAAATATGTTTTTAACTAGCAGTGCCATCAATATTGATACCGCAAAATGGAAATGGTGTGAGCTACCGCCCATATATTTTAGCTCGTATGTGCGGGGAACCCACATAGGTACGGGCTGATGTCAGGGCATTGCATTACGCCATGCGCATACTTTTATAAGACAATCCCCCCCCCCTATATTGCGCCTGCTCAAGCCGTGGCTGAGATATACCAGTATACTGACGTGACAATTGCTGTCCTGCGTAAATCATGACCTTATGCACGCACGTTCGCCGAGGTTGGAGGTGAGTGATCCTTCATGAATGCTACATATCGCATGCGGGGGAAGCGGTACTTAGTATAAAAATAATATGTATACAGCATTGCTTCAATGCCATGCGAGGCCGCGGTAGGATTGTCTACTCCGGGAAGAGGGAGGAGATGGTCGCCATAGCCTAAGGGTTGCATGTATGAAGTATAAATAAATAAATAAATGATGTCATGCGAAGCCGCGCAGCGGCGTCTAACCCTAACCCTACCTAACCGCCCTGCTCAACATGAAACTAGAATTGATGATCATTGACACTAACGTGTTCGGTCATAGAATGATGAAAATGGGGCATCCCGTCCGCTCTGCCATACCCAATCATCATATCGCCTAGTTAGTACTGCAGTGGGTGACCATGCGGGAATCCTAGGTACCGAACTCTTTTCTCTTTTGTCTGGATTTTGTTATTTTATGTTGGGATGGTAGCTTTGTTGAGAACCGAACTGTTGAGGATCTGGTGATGATGAATGACTCAATGAGGGTCAGTGGGGGCAAAGTGACGGAAACCTAGAATCGAGACAGGGATTGGCTCTGTCGACCACCCATGGGCAAGTGTTGGATCTAAAACACATGGGAGTTGGAGTGAATAAGATTACTAGCCCTACATGTACTTTTAGAACGAGTACTACCTACACGACGTAGCACGCTTGCCCATGGCCTTTTAATCCTTTGTTTTTTTGTTATATAAAAGTTCCTGATTCACACATTTTATCGGTCTGATTCCCTGTCCCAGAGCGTCGATATTGTAGTGTTTGTTCCCGCCGGACATAAAGTGTGTTTTCTATATGCTTGGTTCTCCTCCAACTATGGGGGGATGATGAAAATTTTTGTGGTTTGGCGGAGTTGAAAATTTTCAGATGTCGTAGGTACAAGTAGGGCATCAAAGGGCTTAAGAGCCAGTATATGCTTATATGGGTCGAAGCAGATTTTTCCGGAAATACGGCTCCACGACATTAATTCTAGCAACTAGAAAAACCGTTCAAATAAAACAAATTATCTGCATTCCCGGCTTGTTCTGATAGATCAAGTGCAAATTAATAGCGATGTTTTACTCGAATCGGCGTATTCCTTGCATATAGGTTGTATCTACAATATTGGCCATGCCGAGAGTCACAGCTAGCCACTCGGCCACTCTCGATCTCCTGGCTATCAGAATGAGCCAGTTAGGCTGAGGTTATGAGCGTAGCGTAGTGTAGCGTAGTGTAGACCGTCCAACCAATATATATAGCTCCGACACTCATATTTGTGGGCATACTGTGACCGTGTTTGCTACATACATGTGGCTATGTAATGTATAATAATTACGTAAATAACACTAGCCCTTCCTCCGGCCATAAACCCCAAAACACGACCCATCACTCGGAAAACCACTGACCCGCACCCATGTCTTCCCTGATATATACGCCGCCGAAACCAACTTGTTGACACTCCGACCTGCTCTTCCGGGTCGAGTGGGCATTATTCATGAGTTTCCCGCTAAATAGTTAGAGTTTTATAGACAGAGTATAATACATATGTAGTCATATGGTTCAGCGGTATTGATATTCTAAACTCCGGTTCTCCGAATTCGAAAGGATCAAACAGTAATTACACTACCCACTGTACTAGCCAGCGACAAAACCTACTTTACATAAGTGCCTGTCAGTCTGATTCTCGTCTCTAAACCCCGCTCACCCCTCAAGTAAAAACCTTTTCCACGCAAAAACAAAAGAGTTCGGTACCTAGGATTCCCGCATGGTCACCCACTGCAGTACTAACTAGGCGATATGATGATTGGGTATGGCAGAGCGGACGGGATGCCCCATTTTCATCATTCTATGACCGAACACGACAGGGTCCGTGATCACTCGGTCTTGAAATTATTCTGGTTGTGAGGTCTACGGTGATGTAATGGCAATAGGCACATGCCGCACCAAAATCAATCAGGATTTAGGTAGTGGAGGGATTGGTACTTCACGTATCGTCGGTAAAGCAGTGCGGGTTTGGGAATTATAATGCGTTTATTATGAGTACTTAGAAGAAGTAGGGAAGTAAATGAAGTGCAGACCTCCGTTGAGGTGCTGTCATGGTCGAACGATACATGGTAGCTAAACTACGGCATGGATGCGTCTAGGGAATATAACAGCGACAAGAAAAAAACAGAACGACTGGTATCTAGCTATAGCATATAAAATCACACGCACTACAAAAACAACCAAAAAAAAAAAAGACAGGAAGACCACACCAAAGAACGACATAAGGATGTAAGTACCTACTTCACAACCAAAATAGAAAAAATAAGAGTAAGATAAAAAGAAAAAAAGCGAACGCCCATAACAAACAAACCGCCCAAAAAAAAAAGACCCCCTTCCTACCCTAATCCTCCATAACCACCACATCGTCCTCCGCTTTCGCCCCTGACCCCATCACCAGCCCCGCCACCCCCCTCAAAACCCCCTCCACATCCCCATCGCTACGCCTCCTCACCACCGCCCCCGTATGACTGCGACTATACCGCCCCTCAACCTTTTTCCCCACGCGGAACGTGCCTACGCCCTTATACACGGGGTCTCGGCGTCGCTCCCGCGATGTCGCGGCAAGCGTCGGCTTGATGGAGAGCGAGAGGCTCGCTGCCAACTGGTCCGCGAGAAGCGACGGCGACCGGTCCATCTCGTCGATCCAGCGCTGCGCTGCTTCGATGCTATCAAAGCGCCTGCGGAGGAAGTCTCCGGTGACGTCGAGGAAGGTTTGGTGGATGTTGATGGGGTGGCGATACATGTACTGGACGCTAGGGGGGATGGGCTCCGTGCTGCGAGAGTTAGTTAGCTACAGGAATAGATAGAGCTAGAGACGGAGAGATGCCTGGGGAAAGAGAGCTGAGAACAGGGGCGCTGGGTGTTGAGAGATGGGAGATGGGAGATGGGAGATGGGAGATGGTGCAGGTGGGGGGACTTACCTGAGCATATGCACGCCCTTCTGCGGCCCTGACGAGATTGCATATATCGCCGGGCAGTTTCCAGTCTTACTTAGTCGCACCCTAAAGTTATTCTCGTATGGTCGCGGCGCCATTTGTGATATCTGTGTCTGTAGCTGTGTGTATGTAGCTGTGTTTGTAGGAGTTTGTGGTGGTGAAAGGGAAGGCAGCAGTTAGGTTTCCCCCTTGATTTATGAGAGCTTTCGGGAAGAGAGGGGTTTGGTTAGAATCGATATCTCTCGTGACGTGGTGTGTGGTGGTAACAACCGGCCGGCCCTGCATGCCGGTTGCGGGGTAAGGGATGCGAGTGAGCGCTACGAAAAAAGCCGGATTAATTGTCGGCCCGGATGGGAATGATGTGCGAGTGAGGGCCGGTGTAGAGAGATAAAGGGGGAAGGGGGAAAGGATAATGGAGGCAATGATAGTTGTACTGGTAATGATCACAGCCACTTGACTTATGTATGTATTCTCTGAGATCTTTAATACTTTCACATGTAGCTAAGGGTCAAAGTGAGATAAGTCAAGTTAAGTAGATGGGGGCACTAGAGCGTTATCAATGTGGTTCCCTTGGCCCTAGTGCTAATATCACCACCAGCCGCGTTACTATTATGCAGCCCACGACCAAACTAAAATACTAACACCGTATGCACATCGCAAAAACAAAACATTTAGCAATGTCAAAATCACTCTCGCCCTCATGTTCACCGCCAAAAAAAAAAAAAAACTAAAAAAAAAAAACTAAAAAAAAAAAACTAAAAAAAAAAAACTCTCGGCTGAGCGAGCGACCCAACCGCAATACACTCGATCTAGGCCCATACATTAGAAAGACTCCATATCTGTACCATTAGTTCTATTAATTCTATATTCTATACACCTCTGTCACCCGACACTACACTCCGAGTGCACCCTTTCGGTATCGCAGCTATGTATAAGAATATACCCTACTAGCATGTACCTTCGTACAAGAAACTCTCTGGTAGACCATTGATAGTTCCGTACTGGTATTATCTTCACTACAGTAGTACTACATCATCATGTACTTGATCCTTTCTCGGCATGTGCCGGAGGGATTACTCACGTGCTCCAAGTGCTCGAACGGTGTAAATGCACAGGACGCCCATAGAGTATTGCATACATGTATGTATATGCTTCTTCTATGAAATCCCTAACTTAGATCTTCCCGAAAAGTTAGCGCACCCGTCCTGCAGCTGGGCTTTGGGATGAGGGTGGGGGAGGGTGATCATAAGTGTCTTCAAATGTTATTATTGTTATTTATTATCATTATTGAAGCTTGGGCCGGTAGCTTAACTATAGAGCGCTAAGTCTCTTTGGGCTCGGAATGTGCTAGAACAGGGGTAAGTGGAGGATGTGCATTTAGAACCACATACGACCCAATTGTAACCCCAATATTGAAGCAACAATATACATGTATGGTATAAAGAATTCATCGATCATGTTTAAATAAAAGAAATCAAGGTTATTGTGAATTTACTAAGGCCTCACCTAATAGTGATCCAAAGCTGTTGCATCACTTTTAAGGACCCCTGGGTACATTCTCTAGGTACTTCGGGGGTGGGGGTAAGTGAGAAGAAGACACACCACGCCGCCAAGATCGCGCGAAGGATGTCTTCCGTCTGTTTCTTTTTTTTTTTCGCCTCGGGTAGGGGGGGCAGATCTTTGGTTGGTGGCGCTCGGGCGCACGGTGCGCCCTTTGATCTAGATCGAACCGTGGGATGGTAATGAGCCATTTATTTAATATTGACTGCTCTATATATATATATATGTAACCCAATTAACCAGAACCCAAAATATCAATCTTTCAAGTGGCCGGGGCACGCGTGGTGAGAGAGAGAGAAAATCACTCATTGCACTAGCTTCACTTTTTGCACTGGCTACATGTATGTGAGTGTTCGGGTGCGATCTAGGTGACAACGGGAACTAATCCAGAGCCTCATACTCATCAATATTACTTTATCTAGGGTACATGCACCTCCGTGGATTATAGGTAGTGTCGGGGATACGGCACTTGGTAAATTTAGAGAAGACGCTCTGTCTCTTCATAAATCAAGAGATTGGTAATCAAAGCCCCCGATATCCCAAGGGTCCAGAATCGGACGAGATTTGCGGATACTGCCACTGTTACCAAATAATCCACAGTATCCCAACGGACTACCGCTTCCCAGTATGGCCATAATGTTGGATAGGAATATGATACATGTATGGAATATGATAACCGTGGGAGTTTCTCCATAGTATATGCTTCCTTGGCTTTACCGAACCAGCTTCTTGTGCTTGATTCTGGTGAAGAACTTTGGAGAAACTAGATCGGTATTGACATTGTGACTGAAAATGAGTTTATCGAGGGCCAAAGAAGTAGTAGTCTGAGTTACCGTAAAAGCTCATGCAGAATCGAACTTGGTGAGTTGCTGTCAAAGGTTCCTGGCGGGCGCCTTTGCTGTGGAGAAGCAGCTTCAGACATACTTCATGAAGCCCTAGACTGTAGGGCTATAAGTGAAAGAAACCCCCACGAATTTGCTTCTTGAAGTGTTGTTGTTTCCCGCTAAGCCTCAGAGTTTCAGTACGTCCAGGTTGTTTGTCGTTGCCAAGACCCTAGCTTGGCTCGAGTGACCACATATGAATACATCGATCGACATATCTTTCCTTCCTCTTCATCCTCTCATACTCAGCATGCAACCCACACCACCTCCTTTAACTCTCATCTTTAGAAAGTCTATGACAACCCTTATATGTTCGGAAATGAACGCTCTTGCCTGATGTGAGACATGCACACGCCGATTAGGTGTTTGTTGATGCAGAGTACGTTGCCGCAGCGAGTCTCAGGTCCTAGCTTGGCCCACCAATATAAAGGTTAAGGCTAGTGCCGCGGGTATGCGTTCCGCAGGGCCGCTACTTTATTATGATTATGTCTCGTCTCCAGGGCACAAGACTAGGTCCCGGCGCCTCTGATCATCCAACCTTAGGGTGCATGTTATAGAACGGACCAAGGAGATTATCGAGAAGAACAGGACTTTAAAAGCAAACACTTGGAGGTAGGTTATTGGGGTTAGGAACGAAGCTTGTATATTATTCCAATCGTACTAACTAATTATTAAGATATTGTTGTTTTCATGCACAAATTGCAATCCACAATAAAAACCGCCATAATGAAGTTATTCCCTCACTATTGACCAAATGTCACACTAGGTAAGGGAACAATCCTTATTATTATACAAACGGCGGAAATAGCGGTACACAATTCCCTAAAGCAATCCATTAATTGCGAAACAGTTGGCATTGATGAGACCGTTCTAGAAAGGTGTCAGTGAGGATAAGTCCACTAGATAAGAGGCATGAGAAGGGAGAGACTACCTGCTGATTGTTCCCCTGGCAACAGGCGACCTTGCTGGAGCATGCCGAGTTCCCTGCTAGTTGTGCTGCACGAACACGCAATTAGTACATGTATGCAACATAGATACACTATCATTTCATGGATAACTCACCACCGATCGGCAGGTTGATGGGTGAGCACTGAATACCCTCGGCCTCGCTGCTAAAAAAGCCGAAATCAAGAAGACCTCCGATATTATTGGTGTCCCCTTGGCTCGATTGACTGTTGCAGCAGTTGACCTGCCCGCCATTGCAGACTTGGGAGATCTGCTCAACATTGAAGTTGCCGCCGACGTTACCGTTGTTGGTAACAATGTTATTTGTGTTCTGGCCACTGTTTCCGATGAACTGGTCCCCGTGATCATCATCGTCCAAAAAATTGTGATGGTGGCCGAAGACACCAGGAATCCCACGGACATGGACGGGGGAAGCGATTGTAAGAGCAAAGATAGAAGTGAGGACCAAGAGTGAGAGCTGCATTTTCAATGTGATTTGCGGGTTTCACGTATTTAGGAGTTTAGGGTGAATGGATTGGTGTAGATGAATTTGAAAATGTGAGTGAGTTTGATGATGTGATGAGACGATGAACCTGTGAAAATATGAGGGACTTATATACTGACTTTATGACAACAGATAAATACACAGAGAAGCTTATTTTAGCTGCTGCAGACGACGAAAAAAAGATTGTGTAGCACAAATATTGTCAGAACCGGCGCCCAAGAGCTGAGATACCCATGCTCTTGGTCTTTCGGGATGATGTACTATTTCATCGTCAAGTGACTAGCTGGCACAATGATCGTTCGCTGCATTCATCTGGAAAGTTGGTGGTGGTAGGTAAGAAAGAACCTGTTCTTCTCCATCGACATTGCCTGATTTGATTGTATCGTAGATACTTTAATCTCAACCAAGACCACTATAGAGGATTCTCGACAGTCACAAAGTGGCTTTCGTTATTTGAAGAGCATGCATTAGGAACAGAGCCAGGAAAAAGGTCATTGGGGGCTGGACTTCTTTCCCGAAGGGGTTTTCTTGGTGATACTTCACTATTACCTCATAGGATAAGTTCCCTTTCAAGATGCTTTATCAATCTTCGGACGTGTGCTGCCGTCCTGAAGAAACAGGACGCAGACCTATCACGAATTAGCGTTATGAATATTCGTAAGTATGCGGAATCTAAAAATTTCGGAACAAAGAAATATTTTCTACGACTCGCTGGGACAGTTTAGACTTTAAGTACTTATGAAGTCGGAAGATCAACATTGAAACATGCATTTGGTGCAAAGCCCGCGTTCGTCGTAGGGAGGTGATAAACGCGGTAATTAGTCGGCAAGTCCATTAATCGGTGGCAAGTGCGCTCATGGATTATCACTCGGAGAATTCGTGCCACCATTCACGGCACTTTTTTTTTTTTTACATCATTAATTGACCATTCGCCGCACAAACATTTCTCGACTTTAGAGATTGTGTCTATATTGATACCCATCAAGTAATTATACAGGGTCTTTATAAAAACATCTAACTTTTACAATAAACAGACCCGCACAGTTGTCTCGCCCAACACAAAAGGAAGGAACATAAGAAAAAGTGGGATAATTGAGACAACCTGCTTGGGGCGCGCACACTTCGTATACCACGGCCGACCCGACATTCTACACCTAAATAAGCGATGTGAGGGCGACACATCCAACGTTTGCGACACCGTTCTGTTGAATAAATTAGCATAAGCATGACTGGGGGATTATAGAGGGAAGTTACCTGCTGGTTGTCTCCCTGGCAACAAGCGGCCTTCGCATCGCAAGCCTTGTTGATGGGGACCTGGACTGTTTAGTAGCAATTATATTAGCTTCTAGCTCATTTTTTTTTTTTCGAATGCCAATGATAGATCTACTACGTACCAGCGATAACAGCCGGGAGATTGATGGGAGTGCACTGAACGCCCAAATCGCCACTGCCAAAGACGCTTCCGAGGAGACCAGCGCTGGTGGTGTCTCCCTTCTTCTCGACCTTGTTACAACAGTTGAGCTGTGCGTTACCGCAAGTCTGGACACCCTGCGAAACAGTGTAGTCGCCCTTCACGGTGCCCTTATTGGCTGCAGCGTTTCCAGAGTTCTGTCCCTTGTTGCCAACATTTTGGTCACCGGAACCATCATTACCGGAAGCGGTGGTCTGGCTCTGACGAACAACGAGAGGTGAGGCGGAGACTGTAAGAGCAAGAGCGAGGAAAGTGAAAAGGTTGGATACAAGCATGATGACTATGTGTGGCTGAAAAAGATAAAAAGATATTAAATAATTGTAATGCTAAATGAGTGTGATGATAGCGAGAGGAGGATAGTGAGGATAGAAAGGTGAAAATACTAGAGGTCATTGCTGGGCTTATAAAGGATTTTTATTCTAAGGCAGTAGGGAAACATTCAGAGGTTCGTGTACTCCTGGTATGCAATTTGCATTCTCAAATTACAAAATTGCATCTCAAGTTTACCTTGCCTCGGCCAAAACCTGTACACGGAGGTGCATAACCCCCCGTTCCGCACCAGATGCCAAATAATCTCCGGAACGTTGTAACGCCCTTGCATGCATATCAATCCCCCCTTCTCCAGGGCATGATTACGGACACTTGGTAGTCGTTATGTCTAACCTATCAATTAGTTTTGGAACACATCTTAACTTCAAACTACGTATAAGTTGTCCCAACACTTGAAGGCAATGCACAACTGTCTTGCATAGCTACCGACAGTAGAAATATACTGAATCTTGCCTGAATATCAAAGCGAAATGGTGGCCAGGGATGATATGAGATCAGCCAGGAGATACCTCTATTGGGACACCGGTTAGGGATAAATCCGGAACCACATAAGAGCTATGTAGGGTTTCAGGCTGTCGATATGCGGCCACGTGACATGCGAGTGGGAAATCAAAAGAAGATCATGTTGATAGATACATAGACCTCTTCACGGGGGTATGGTGCACACGGGGGTATGGTGCAACAACCAAGAACGTCGAAAATGAGCATAGAAAATTAAAGGAAAATCAGCAAAAATACTTATTTTTGACAAAGAATTCTATCTATACATTGTTTTTATCAATTTACCTTGTACTCTCTGTGGTCAATCTTGATGTTCTGAGGCGTTGCACCACACCCTAGTGTGCACCATACCCCCGTGAAGAGGTCTACATGGGCGCTCCGGATTCGGTAAATATCGCTCCGGAATCGTCGATAATTAATTACATAAGAATATATTTAATGATACGAGTCATGTATTGCATCCGTGCAGGCTCGGCTTCGATCCGTATGGATTCCGATGCGGATATTGGGCGCACTCTGGGATGCAGGCGGAATTCGCGTGGGATCACTATTAAACTTCATAGAGGTTCGGGGACACTAGTGCGAGTATAGCTACTTGTAAGTATGAACACGGTGATTTTCCGCAATTCTGCACTGATTAGGTATCAAAATAACCTTCGCATCTAGCAATAGATAGGTGAGCGCCAGAGCGGATATTTCTAAAATCTTTATGTCAACTTTAGTCAAATTTAGGGGTAGAAATATCCTCTTAAGGCGTTTTACGGTTCTATAGAGCTTAAAAGGACTCAAACGAGAATTTTGGTTTTTGCGACCTCGATCAGGCTAACCTTAGACTAAGATTTTTATATGGCTGAAATGGGTTCCTTGAACTATCCGTTCTGGCACCAATGTTTACGGCCGTGGTACGTATTTTAAAGCTGCTCAGTTATATTTCGGGCTCTCGAATGATCTATAATATGTGTAATTGTGCAAAATTGGCAAGGGGGCGCCGACAAGGTATAGGCTAGAGAGTTTTTTTTTCTTTGTGAAGTGTTATAAGAATTAAATTTATAATGGAAACTAATAGATCTTTAAACGAAGAAATAAAATATTTATAAATATACTGTATAAATATTTGAAACATAACCCTAATACCATAGTTCACTCCGGCGAGGCCGGTCATCCAGCTGCCAGCCTGCATACCGCAACCCACATCTAGATGAGGGAAGTGAGAGCAACACATCCCACATTGACAACACCGTTCTATCACGTCAAGTCAGTAAGTATCAAAATAGGACTTTCACTAGAAAATACCTGTTCGTTGTTTCCTTGGCAGCAGGCAGCCTTTGCGTCGCAAGCCTTGTTGATAGGAACCTGAACTTTAGGACTGTCAGCAGTTGCATACTAAGCACCCCCGGGACCTTTGAATACATACCACCAACTCCCACCGGCACATTAATCGGGGAGCACTGCACACCGAGATCACCGCTACCAAAGACGCTGCCCAAGAGGCCGGCATTGGTGGTGTCTCCGACCTTCTCGATCTTGTTGCAGCAGTTGAGCTGGGCATTTCCGCAAGTCTGGACTCCCTGCTCAACCGTGTAGTCGCCAAAGACCTTGCCCTTGTTTGCGGCAGAGCTGCCGCTGTTTTGGCCCTCGTTACCGACATTCTGATCGCCGGAGCCGTCGTTTCCGGAGACCTCAGTCTCGCTCTGGCGGATACCGAGCGGGGATGCCGCGACGGCGAGAGCAAAGCAGAATGCGAGGATGGTAGAAGGATGCATTTTTGATGGGGTTTGTTTGTTTGGAAAGCGTTTATAAAGGGTTGGGAGTATGAAGTGAAGTTAGATAAAGACTGTGGGTTGATATAAAAGAGAGTGTAGAAGCTGATGAGGAGAATAAGTTGAGTGTCTCGCGGAGGGTACTTATAGGAGTTGGTGTTAGAGAAGATTTCTTACAATGTTTGATTCGGCATGCTGAAAGCACTTTTTCATTATCCGCCAGGATTGGGAATTGACGATGCATGTACCCCTTCAGTGCTATTCGGTATCATGCTCGTACATTTCCACCAGGGTATTCCCTCTAGTGGAGAGTCGGATTCTCCGTACCACTGTGTAGATAAGCTATTAATGCGTCAAATCTCTCGGACTTAGGCTCAAGCATGATGGATGCCAATTAGAGATGTGTTTCATCACCGGAAATGCTTAAATTCCGTCCCAAGTTTGCAGAATACCTTAATTTGCGGAAACGCGAGGCCGAGAGGATCGAAGTAGTCCTAGCCGAAATTAGACCCCTTCAAAGATCTCAAATATGGGAAATGTGTTAGGAGGCTGCAGCGGGGTCCCCTGACTTGCAAAGTATGATCATTACCTATCACTCGGTGTACACTTACCTTGTGTCTTCCGGTTAGGATGACCCCGTAATAGAGAATCCTAAGCATTTTTGTTTCTGTGCACTTGTATTAATCAGGATCTAAGGATTTAATGTGAATACGGCCACCCACATACAACGTGGGCCTGAGATAGAAAAGGAATTTTCCAGTTTAAGTATCAAACATATAGCCAACACTCGGTTCCACAGAAGAAAGAAAGGAATGCATGACCGCCGACCCTCCGACAACACACGCAGTCCTCATCAGCGGGCAATGTAACGTACGGCTAGCGGTTCTCAAAATCAGTGAATGTAGCCTGCCTATACAATGCTTCAATTGCGCGGACACATGATATAGCAATCTATCCTCTTCTCAGGAATCGAGCAATCTCCTTCCGCTGAAGAATCGCCGCAGGAACCAAGGGGTGCATTGGATCGCCGCCAAGTGAATTTACGCAGGAACACAACACAGACACCGTTTTGGTAATTATGATCTAACCCCAGCGGGGAATGGACCGTGTATACCAGGTATTATCAGATAACAGGATTTGGTTTTTATCTAGAAAGGTGGTAAATAGAGACCCACAACAAACAATAACAGACGAAGACTTCACAAATTATCACTCGGTGCGTTTTTCTTGGCGCTAAGATCGGCGCGGCCAGCATTGTTGGTGGGACGAACGACGGGTAGAGGCGCTTGGACATTGGAGCAATGGCGCCCTGGAAGATGTCAGGTTGTCTTCGGTTGGTCATTGCCATCGAAGCAACCTGTACCTAGAGTACAATGCTCGCACTAAATAGTGTTACTGCTCAATCCTTGACCACTAGCACGCCCCACAACGTTTGTTATTTGAGCCTAAATAACCCTAACCCTGGAATTCTCGTTTTTTATTAGGTCGTGGGTGAGAAAAGGACCATAAACCAGCGATTTGAGTGTTGAATGGTATCAAACCTGGTGTTGGAGGCGATTTCCCGTGGGGGTAATATCCTCGCGACCGGCGCCGTAAGATTAGGAATGCAGTTGGAAGGACTTAAGTATTTGAGCGGGCTGGCATCCGAGACCATTCTTACAATTGTAAGAAAACTCCTATGCGTGTACCAAGTAATACAGCTCAAAACCCAGCTACCTAGCAGGGAGCCCCAAAATATGGGGGGAAATGAAGTAGCTACGTATTTTGGTGGCAGGTACTTAGCTTGCCAGCGCTGTGGACCAAATAAAAAAAGAGTAACAAAAGAGTTCGGTACCCAGGATTCCCACATGGTCACCCACTGCAGTACTAACTAGGCGATACGATGTTTGGGTATGGCAGAGCGGACGGGATGCCCCACTTTCATCGTTCTATGACCGAACACGGCAGGGTCAATGATTGTAAGGTCAAGTTCTCCTGATCCCTGCCAGACCGCGAGTGAAGAGCCCCAAATTCCATGTATCTTTTCCCCGGCTGATTGCTCTTCTACTAGGACAAAAGTCTATCTACTTCTACTCTCATGGGGGTCCGGCTGTTGCGCTGGACGTTTTGGCTGGCTGATATGAGGCTGAAAGCATCAAATAGCACGACCAGGATGTCAGTCCCGAAACGCCATCCGACGCCCGCCACCACCCGCCACCCAGCGGTGCCCATAAGTAGGTCCTCATACCAGCCCAGAGATTTCCTTTATTCTACTTTCACGGCCATACTACGAAGTGGTGCGGACAATGCTGCGCGGAAACGGATCGACGATGCGTTATCAAGGGGTAAGAGACAGACCATGGCCTTGATGAGTGGAAGGTTCAAGGCTGCACACTTATAAATTTCTTCATCAGTGGTAATCGTGTAAGTATTAATTAACTCCTAGGCCGCGGCGGATCATCATCTCCGCGGAGCCCTGCATCACCTGTCTTATATTCGATAGTTGCCCTGAAGATCGGGATGATCTTCACCGTGGAGCAAAGGCTGGCGCTTGTCATACTGAGAGCGAGGCCACCAAGAACATTTATGGATCACGTGGGTCATAGATGTGGACATTGCGTCCCGGCGTGCGATTAGTGGACCAGGAAGGTACCACATGTAATTGTGCTGCTGTTGTTGATTGTCAAGTGAAGTTGACAAGGGCTTCGCCTGCTTTTCGCGCCACTCTATGGGGATGGCCGGTATACTTATGCTACTATTATATTCCGGGCACTAGGAGGTGGGCTGTGGCTAGAACATGACCTTCATAGACTATCACCCGTGTTCAATCACCAAGTGGAACTGGAGGAGAAGTACTCTACTAGTATTTCTGTTAACACTGGCCCATATAGCTGGCATCATTGAAAAAAAAGAAGTGAGTGCCCCCTATCCCCCTTCCAAAAAACCAACAAACTGAACTGGTGCTCGGCCCGCGTGTGTCAAGATATACTTCTATCGCTCCGCTAAGAGAACGGCTAAAATAACTATTCTTTCGTCCATAAAACAGGGAGGGGAGAAAAGATAAAATAAAAAAAGCTGCTACAAATCACCTTCCGGCCCACTACGGACCTCTGTTTTGGGAAAGTCAAGAAGTGCTGAAGGCTCGAAATATCAGGTACCGTTTCAGCGCTTACCTTTGTACCGATTCACTCCCGCTGGTAAGAATTGCGAGAAAATCTCTAATTGCTAGTTAATTGTACGAATTTGACCCTGGATCCTCCCCATTTGACCCCGGCCCCGCTCTACCAGGCGGCCCAGATAATCCCTCTTGGGGTACCTCGTCGGCTATGCTCTTGGTATGATAATTGATGTGATTCTCACTGCACCTGTTCGGTCATGGAAGGATGTCAACATCCATGTACTAGACTTAGAATGTGGAATTTAGCGACATAAGGCTCGCGAGCAAAAGATTGTAGAAAGCCCTCAAAGTCTTAGTCTAAAACTACTAGACTCTCTCTGCCTGATCTGTCCGTTCCTGTCCAACACCCAAAACCCTCTCACCAAAAAAAGCTTAGGTTATCCTGAAGCGCCCCTAAGAGTCCACCCCAGCAAAATAGTGGGCAACAAAAGAGTTCGGTACCTAGGATTCCCACATGGTCACCCACTGCAGTACTAACTAGGCGATATGATGATTGGGTATGGCAGAGCGGACGGGATGCCCCATTTTCATCATTCTATGACCGAACACGGCGGGAAGCAAAGTTTTTGTCCTGTTCTCTTCACATTAATGGTAACGCCAAGACCGAACATCGAGTGATGTCGCAAGATATTGCCCCACACCCACCTTCTTTTGATGCCCCCCTCCTGCTTCTAAGATGTACTATCCCTTTAATCCCTTACCTCCGGCATAACATTACCCATCAGGACCCCGACAAAACGCGTAGCCGAAGCATGCATGTTTATGTACTTCCAGGCGCATTGAGCGTACCGTAAAGTTAGCTCACCTAATAGTTTGTCCTAATGTTGATTTCAGATCTATCTCGCTGATGTGCACCGACTCGCCCCAATGCTTCTGTGATCGACACTGTTTAGTCAGTACCTCGGCAGAACAAGAGTGGAGCATTTTACACAACGTATTGGGCGGAAAACGACTTGAGTTCACCTGACCCTTATTTTGCAAGATCTAGTAATCGATACGTCTTGATCTCTCTTCGGCATTTAGGATTAGGATTTGTCGTTTAGTGGCCAGTTTATGGACATTCCCGGAAAGAAGAGGCAGTACGCTGAAAAATAGCTTTCTTGAGGTCCTTACACGGCATTGATTTAGGGAAAACGACCCTTTGAACCACTTAAGATGGCTTTAGGGTATGAGGGAGGAATACTATGGTGGCATACTAAAAAAATAAGAAACCATCAAACTCTCTACTCGACCGGAGATTTAGGGACCTGTTCTGGTATAAGTTCTCAAACCACGGATTCATCTCAGCTGATTAAAATCCTATAGATCTGCCTCAATTTTAATGGTTCCTCGAGATTTCAGTAGGGTGAACGGTTTCCTTTCGCTCGCTCGAATCCCTGGGTGATCGATTAAATCACAGTTAACCACTATTTCCTGGTCGAGCCTGGAGATGACTTCAAATAATTACAAAGATATGTCTTTTCGAAGATCATTCGGGTGTTTAAAGAGGTTGTTCTCTAATGATGGATCCCGATGCCTTAAAAACGATTGATATGGTATATTTGTATGTGATGACCTTCCGACCTCAGAAAGTGCCCCTAACCGCCTCCGTGGGGTCCTAAATATTTTGCTTTTAGATAAATCATGAGAACCACAAGTATACTTACATTGCACCGGTTACCCGCGAACGAGTGAACGTCAACACTATGGTTTCCAGACAAAGACATTGAATATATCTAGAGTATTTTGCGGAGGTTATATTGCTCGGAGAACATTAGGTCTACATACACTTGGGCGGGGTCCAGAGTCGAAAAATTGTTTTAACAGGAGACTTCTAACAATTTCTCAAATGTAAACCTGTCGGGAAGTCAGGGCACGCAAACCGAATCGAGGGGGCTAGAGGAGCTCAGCCCACGCAAGACATTATGAGCATGCTCAAAGGCGTATATCAAGCCCCTTAGATGGACCAAACCTGCTAGTATAACCATCAGGTGTAGAACCTGGTGGCTCGCGCCCCAAATATCAAATCTGTCTTTGAGCCACCTCTCGGGGAACTTTAGACAAAATGTTAACCTCAATCTTCCGGGTAGTACAGGAAACTCACTCTAGTAGCGTACGCAACTGCGCCTATCAGGTTTAACACTGCCACACTACTCAATGATACCAGTTCACACCTGCCGTCCGCCGGTTTCCCCAAACAACTATGAACAACCGGCAGCACTGCGCTCAACCCCAACATCGTGAAGGCACCCGCCCTGACAGATCGCATCGCAGGAATTCGGTTTTCCGGCTTTGTGGTCACATGGATACAGGTTATACTCAACGCTGTGGAAAGAACCCAATAGAAGATGCGAGTATACCACATAGCGGGGAAGACATAGTAGATACTCGGAACAGACGCCCCCCACATAAGAAGTGCAATACCAGCTAAATCGAGCTGCAGGCCGATGGATAAGAAGCGTGGGCTATGATTGGAGATAATATGATACCTGTCGATTATTAGCGCGGCGTCAAGAGGAGATCAGAGAGTGCGTGCATGGCGGAGAAGAAAAAGCAGATACCGACACCGAGGAGATAGATGCCAAAAACGATGATATCGCCAACGGTGGCATCTGGTGTAAGAGATACCATGGGAGAGCGAAGAAGAGGAAGGATCCAAAAAGGTGCGTATAGATATTGACTGAGTGTATGTCTATATGAGCTTACGACCCATACGTGTGAAGCAAGGGGGAGGCCGGGAAAGAATACCAGTTTCGTTATGGAGGTAGAATAGGGAGGCAAAACATTCCCTAATAGAATTGGAGGGTTTTCTGGAGGAGATGAACTTTCAGTAACCACCTTTTTGGTGGGGGATTTTCAGTGGCCTACCGGTATCCCGATCGGATATACTTATTGTTCCTAGTCTCATTAGCAAGATGATATTCCGCGACAGATGTCATGTTATTGGCGCCTCTTGGTAAAGACCCCTGGGTTAAGTATTCGGAGGAAGGGGGGGGGGGGGTTATAGCAATGACCGCTCAATGTAACCAGTCTACAACACAGACTTTCAAGAAATTGCTTATATTGGAGATGGGCTTCATACAAAAGCTTCCGGAGAAGCTTGGGACTAGTGAAGACAATCTCTCCCTGGACATTAGAGGTACTTACCGTTGCCATTTTGCTAATTGAAGAACGGATTTATCTCGATATAAGCCTACCGACTCTTATACCATTCAAATGTCAACTTACGCAAATCGAGCCATAAGACCAAAGCCGACTCCTTCACCTAAAATTATGATCAGTAAATACTCTAGTCTGGGAGTGAAACACATATATACCTCGGTCGTGTACCTTGAGGGAGGGACAGCCCCTGGAAGGCGTGTCGGTGTCATTTTCGTTACTTCGTGAGTAAATTAGGGATAGGAGGAGGATGAGGGTGGAAGTATTTATTGCACCGGCGGGGTAAATTCTATCACAACGGTGGTAATGATGATGGAGGTGTTCCTGTTGTCCGTGGGGAAGGGTAAGGGTTTGATCTGATACTTGACCACCAACGGCTACAGAAAAGCTCCTACTTTTTCCACGGTGAGTTTTAGGCTTAGCCGCCAGGAAATTCTAAAGGTTTCACGCCGACCGCCTTAGTTTAAATTATTCGGCTGACGTAAGTTTCGTAGGATGACACGGTTGCTTGACAATGATCGGGCGAACTACTTAATTTTTTGTGCTAAGCTAGTATCTAGTTGTGATTCGGGATGTCCGAGAGTGCCGGCCCCAAAAGGTGAAGTCGGATGTCACTTGTTAACTGACTCGTCATGTAACCCCACGTTATATAGAGCATTTTCTCTGATGTCAGATTGCTGAATCGAAGGGCAATAATAAGAAAAATGCATGTACAGAGCATAGTTTCTTACCTTCGATAAGTGCTCCTCCAATGATACCCTCTACTACGTCAGGAAATGCATCAGTAAATTATACATCTCTCTCTGCACTGTTAATGCATCCACTTATGCATCGGCGAATGCATCCTGAGTCCCACTTTGCACATTTACTGATAACTTTACTGTGTTCTTAAGAATTAAAAAATAAACTTACAAAAAGAGCGGCTTTGGGAGCGGATTGAACCCAGAGCCTTCCAGTTCATTGGGATAACTAATATACATGTTACTGCATGTGCCATGAATTGATTTGATGTTTGTCCCTTGTCCACTGCCTCTATAAAGCTTATTATTAGGTACTTTAGTACTAAATGTATCAGATAAATCATCAAAAAGAACACATTTAAAATCTCAGAACCATTTATGCATCATGTGAGGTGATTACGCGTCTCTTTTATATGAGTAATGCATCAAGTGATGCATTTCTCGCCGTGGTAGAGACCTCGATGGAGTCAGACATCAACTTCTGTGGATGAACGAATTGTGCTTCTGATGGAGGTTTTTGCACGGCAAGTTATAACAATTCAGCTGACGGCGATTATTGGTACTGCTGTTATTGGCTCTGGCAATATCCGACAGCCTTTTCCCCATCTCCTACTCCCAACAGGAGTCTATCCGAGGAAGAAAAAAGAAAAACATCCCGCCGAACTCAAGCTAATACCCCTTTCTCCCGCGCCCCTCACGCACACAAACGCCGTCATCAATGCCTGGCATGAAATTATGGAATTGTGTTAAGCGAGATATGTGCGCTGATATCTACGGTTTCAGTCATCCTAATTCCCGAGATTCTAGGGAAGGTGAGCTGGTATAAGATGCAGCTTATGCTTAAAGATTTAAAGATCCATGGTGAATGCAAGCAGGGAAGAAGAAACAGGGTTCGATATAAATACGAACCAGTACAGCGTGTACCAAAGTCCAGACATAACGGAGTGTTTCTTCCAAGGGCACTCCGAATATAATAGGCAACTAAATTTGAGAGACATTGCTTACCCTGCGATGTCTAAAGTGATCATAGGTGTCGCCTCTCTCCACCACTTTGATCGGCAGCGCTGGAACCAACCCCTGCGCCTTGGCCGAGCGGGCCTTGCCCGGCTGAGCTAAGAGCTCAAGAGCCTTCTTAAACTAAATAAAGGCGCACAGAATCAGTCTTTGGTAGTATAGTGGTTAGTATACTCGCTTGTCATCCGACTAAATGCGAGTGACCGGGGTTCAATTCCCCGCCAGAGAGTTCTCTTTTGTCACCAGCTCAGTTTCAAGTTCTCTTGTTCGTTTAGGGCCCGTTTGCTTGTAAACTCCGTTTCAACGATCTTTTTGTTGGGCCTTGATCCATTTTGTCTGGTTGCCAAACGGGCCTTAGTGATCGAACAAGTCACAGTGAAATACTTTACCACCTTTTGGTTAAAAAAAAAAATAGGCATAGGTCTTTTTTGTTGCATGATTTTTATTGCACAAAGGGTGCCCTGTAAGGCCTATATTTCATACATACATGCAGGCTGTAGGCTATGGCAAAACCATTGCTCATAATAACAAAGTAACAGAATAATAGAATAACAAAATATCAAAATATCAAAATATCAAAATAATCAAGTAACGGAGTCACGAAGTAACAAAATAATGTAGTAACAAAATAATTGAATAAGAGATCATCTTGGATCAAAGCAAGGACAAAGCATAAACAAGCCAAAGTTTGCAACCGAGGTAGGATAAAGACAAGGAATGAGGAACAAGAGTCAAATAGGGACAAGAGGAGTGTAGAGGCTAGGTACCAAATGAAGACTAATGGTGGTTTAATTGACTGCAGGTAGTCAACTGGACCGACTTGGCAATTATTAATTACTAAGGAGTTTTCAAGTATAGTATACATCAGCAAGACTTCATTTGTCTCCTGATGCATCAGCAAGACTTCATTTGTCTCCTGATGTCTCCTGAGCCTCAGGAGACTCAAAAAATATCCAGGAGCCTCAGGAGACTCTCAGGAGACCCGGGAGACTGTTGGGAGACTGCATATACAAGTAGTAGTTTGCTGATGTGTCTCCTGAGCCTCAGGAGACTCAAAAAATATCCAGGGGTTTCAGGAGACTCTCAGGAGACCAGGAGACTGTTGGGAGACTGCATACACAAGTAGTAGTTTGCTGATGTATGCCCAATAGGTATTTTGGTTTCATGAATACAATGGACTGTTCGAGATGGAAGGATTGGAACTGGACGGATTAGGATTATTGTGCGTTCGGGAGGCAGGATTTGTCAAACGAGGTTCTATGAGGTTCTGTTACACAAAAGAGTGAGTAATAGTCAGGTTACGCAGAAGTATGAGTTATGTTGAGTGAGGGGTTGTCGGATAGATAAGGGAGGCAACAGAGCCTACTTGTGTCGTTTTTTTCCTTTCTTTCTTCTCTACGCAACTTTCATGGATACAATGGACTGTGCAGGATGGGCGGACTGGGACTGGACGGATTGGGATTATTGTGCGTTCGGGAAGAAGGATTTGTCAGAAGAGGTTCTATGAGGTTCTGTTACACGAAGGAATGAGTCATAGTGGGGTTATGCGGAAGTATGAGTCATGTTAAGTGAGGGGTTGTTGGATATATAAGGGAGGCAACGGGGCCTACTTGTGTTGTTCTTTTCCTTTCTTTCTTCTCTACGCAACGTCTTCTGTATTTATCAATATACTATAGTTTTCTCTTCAGAAACTATCGCTGTTTTTATATTATATTTCATAACTCCTTTATACTATTGGAGTTATCGCTGTCACCTACCCACACCCTGCGGAACGAAGTCTATACCACACCCCCGCCTTGAGAGCAACGTCTTCTGTATTTATCAATTCATTATAGTTTTCTCTTTAGAAACTATCGTTGTTTCTATAATATTATTTATAACTCCTTTATATTATTGGAGTTATAGCTGCCCCTTACCCCGCACCTTGCTGAATGAAGTCTAAACCACACCCGCGCCTTGAAACGGTATATCCTATCTAGCATCGGAGGATACTGGTGTGATCTGGGAGATCAATAGGCCAAAAACATAGAGACTCTCATGTATACGTTCCTAGATATTATAGCTAACCCTCCTGCACCCTGCCTACAGCCTAGGTGCCTTCAGAACAGAGTTGATGGATCGAATTGGTCAATGTCAGGATTAGGGTAACGGAATAGGAAGGACCTTGGGTAATAGAATATAAGTACTAGGGGGGTTCAGGTGCATTAGCAAGACTTCATTTGTCTCCTAATATCTCTTGATCCTCAGGAGATTCAAAAAATATACAGGAACCTCAGGAGACTCTCAGGAGACTTGAGAGATTCCTGAGAGATTGTATGCATAAGTAGTAATTTGCTCATATAGTTGGTGAATAGTATGTCGGTAGTGGGATTAGCATGGGCAGCTCAGAAGTGTATAATTTCTATAAGATTCCACTGAGTGAGTCAGCGGTGAAGATAAATTACTGTATATATAGAGCTCTGTCTTTCCTATGTTTTCGCCTCTCTGGGCAATATTCTCTTCTTGTTAGCAATCTAAAACTTTGGCTCTGGTCCTCTGTCTTCACCTTACTCTTGCTCCCGAACCTAAACTTGAGTCAGAATCTAGATTCATCAGCAAGCTTTACTATTTGTGACATTAGCAAACTACTACTTTTGTATGCAGTCTCCCAACAGTCTCCCGGTCTCCTAAGAGTCTCCTGAGGTTCCTGGATATTTTTTGAGTCTCCTGAGGCTTAGGAGACATCAGGGGACAAATGAAGTCTTACTGATATGCTTGCCTACCTCCTATCACGGCATCGGCCCCTGCACCACCTCTGCCGCCTAGGCGTCTTTGAAACAGGGTTGTTAGATAGTATCGGTCGATGTCGGACGTAGCATAATGGAATAGGAAGCAGCTCGGGTAATTGAATGTAAGCGCTAGGAAGTGTTGGGTGATTGATGCAGAGTATGTTGGTATTGGAATTAGCATGGGTGCATCAGCAAGATTTCACCTATCTTCTGAGTTTTTCCGGATCTCAGGATACTCAAGAGACTGTCAGGAAATACAGGAGATTCTTGTCACAAATAGTAAAACTGGCTGATGTTAAACCTGTCTCGCCTTGTCTCTGCTTCCATCCTCGACCCTACCCTGTAAAACCTCCTTACCTGTAGAAATTGTCGTTACAGGTATATTATAGGCGTATCATTATAGGTGTGTCAAGGGCATAGATTTGCGCGTATCTTAGTTTTGATTTGGGTGTAGACCCTGTATAGGTATTAGCATAAGTGTCAGAATATGTATAAGAAGGCCCTCGGGAAAGAAATAGATACAGAAATGAAGGTGGAAGTGGAGGTGAAAATAGAGACGGAGGTTAAAGTAGATGTAAAGATGAAGATGGAGGTTACGGTATAGGCGGCTGTAGTAGTGCTTATGAATCTAGAAACTACGCCAAGAGTGATGAGAATGATAAAAGCCACTGCTATTTGTGTTTAGCCTCCTGTAGCATATAATGCTAACAAGTGAAATAGAATATCAAAAGACGACCTGTCACTCCCAGGACAAGATTAGAGGAGCTTAGACAAGCCAAATGCTACCTGTAACATTTTGGAGACACAAGACACACTTAACGTACTTAGACAAATTCAGATTAGGACTTCCTGTTACCTGAGTCTTAGAAGACAGGATTGGTTTTGGAGAAATCTGATTGTCCTGATATTTGTATGATAAAATATGTTATGAGGTCGAGACTCTATATTTACTGGAGCATTTTATCATTTCTTTCTATATATCTCTTAAGGCTAAAAATATATTTTTTGCACTATATCTCTATTTAGCCTTCCCATGCAATAATAAATACAGTATAAATGAACAATTCAAGATAGACTCTAAATACGAGTTGAAGAAAGGTGGTGAAAAACAGATATTAAAGTTAACACTACTGCAGAACTAAAATTGAAAATGTCGTATATTTGAAAAATTGAATACATATACAACAAATGAACACAAATGAGAAAGATCAAAATCCCTGACAACATTGAACCAAATTTTACATATTTTTGATATAAATTTTTCAAACCTGTAATTATATCCTTCAGTTCATAGGCTTTCTTTTTCAAATTTGTTACCTCATTCTTCAAATCTGTTGCCTCTTTCTTAATCTCCGTTACCTACAAGTTCTTCTTTTATTTTGAATTTTTCTCCTGCACCCTTGTATGATCCAATTGGAGCTGTGTTTGTTGTTGAATCTCCTCTGTAATTTTCTCACAATTATTTTGTCTTATAGGAAATGTATAAAGAAGATTTGTGACTATTTTGTGTTAAAACTAAAAAACGTTTTTATTTTGAATGAATACATACATCAATAAGACTATTAGGAGACATCAGATAAAAATAGTGGTTCGCTGGTGTACTGGTAACTGATTAATATATAATTCGAGCTGACAGTATTCATAGTTTTTTTTATATATTTTTGATAGATTCAGACAAAACTATTCCGCCTGCCGTTAGTTTTGAAAGTGAAATCACTCAATTCAACCTCTCTGTGAAAAACGTTTTCTAATAAAAAATATTAGAAACATCCATTTTGCTAATGAAGAAGTACGTATATAATTATTTTTTATGTTATATATAGTCTATAATGTCTTCCTCTCTCTGCTTTTTATTCTGCTCAACCTCTGAAATATGAATCTTCAAAATTGATATACGAATAATATATTGAGCATACAGCTTGTGTTTTCTCACTAGATTTGAATGTAACATCTGTGGTAGATGGAGGCATTGAAAATTGAAATTTATGTGGGAATTTGTATATATAGAGTATATATATGGAAAACGTATTTTGCTTGAGTAAATTTGATATTATAGATTTGAGTATTTGTAGAGTTAGTTGGATGCAAAATCTGAGTCAGCGATCTTTATATGAAATCTTTTAGCACTAATCACCCTCAATAATCACCAATCATAATTATTACAATTATTGTTCATTAATTATTATTTAAAAATATTTTTAGAACATAACGCATGAGCTAATTTATAAATATTAGGGTAAATATAGTCTCATTAATCTATGCAGGTATCCATGTTATATTATGCAAACTATCTGCAGATAAATATTTTAAACATACCAAACCTAATTAGATGTTTTTGCATTAGTGTTACATATATTCAAGTTCTAAGTTCATATCAATTTTTCTTGTTCCTGCCTCATTTGTTACACTTACTTAAATGGGATACCTTGCTGCATATCATTTGCGTCATATCCTATTACTAGGATATTTTTTTATTTAGCGATCGCAAATACTATGAGGCAATTTTTACATTAACAAATCATATCTGCATGGATTGTTTTTTGCTAGTCTATTGTGTACCCACACCTAACTATACGCGAAAATATGATCAATCAAATTAGGTAACATATCTTGACACAAATTTTAACTTAAATAGCACCTTCTCCCAACATTCTTTCTGAACTTTTTACTTCAACATTATTCACTCTGATTACACTTCACACATTACATACATTCCACATATATCATACCATGTCCTCTATATCTTCTAGCAAACAAAAACAAAGAGAAGGATTTGTTATATCCAGTAGTGATTCTGGCTCTGTTATTCTCCCACCCATCTCTGACATTCAAGACAATCAAGAAACAACATCCAGAAAAACTATACCAGAACATATAGATCCTGATACTGTTATCATTGAAGATGAGGTAAAACAAAACACTTTCTGAAAAACGTTTTCTTTTGTACTTACTGTTAGTTAGGATCTGGATTATACTGCAATTGATAACCTGGCTACAATATACAGTAAAGCATATGGTAATGAGACTGCCAATGCAATAATCAAGCTGCAAGTGCAAACTACAGGTAAATGTTTTTTGTTTCTGTTCTTGATAGTCAATACTAAGAAATACGTATTCTAGAAACCATGATACAGAAGCTCCAGAAGGACAGCGAAAAGATTGACAAGATGAAAATTCTTGCAATGAAATATGAGGGGGTACAAGCTAGGTGTGAGCAACAGGCTTTTGAAAACAACTATTTGAAAGCTTCACTTGTTGAATGGGTAGAATGGAGAAAACGTTTTTGTGGGGAGATTGGGGTAAATACATTAATCCTGTTTGTATGTTCACATTTGCTAAAACGTTTTTTCAAGTTTGAATCAAAAGGGCCATCGACAAACAATCTCCATACCAACACTGAAATTGCAGAAAAAGAATGGAAGAACATTAACTCAGACAAATTCCAGACTGATATACCATACTTGAAGCTTGAATCACCTATGATGGAGCTTTCCATAAACAGTATTAGGAGCCTTTGTAGTGAAACAGGCTGGTTGGACAATTGTGTCCTGAATACGTTTTTTTTCATTCTCAGCATGGAGATATGTGGAAAATATGGTGCAGGGTATGCAATCACAATTTCCTCTCAATGGACAAAACTCCTTATACCACCAGAGGGGCATAATCCTAAACTCGATCCTAGCCTTCTGCCTAAGCTTGCTAGGGCAGGATATTTGATCAATAAAACAAAACGTTTTTTGTTTCCAGTACACATTGAAGAAGCCAACCATTGGGTTTTGGTTTGGTTAGACTTTGAAGCAAAACTCATTTCAGTTTATAATACATTAGAGAGTTGTCTTATTGACTATAAAACTCTTTGTAATGTAAGTTGCGTCTATTGAGATTGCATATATTTTGGCAAAGTATTTACTGACTTTATATCCAGAATACGTTTCAACTTTTGGAAGAATACCACAGTAAAATGTGTGACGTACCATTCCCTAAGGCCCAGTGGGAACAGGAATACCAAATAGTATGTTTCCTTATATTCTTTTTGTATTTTGATCTAACGTTTTCTCAGGACTGTAAGCAGCCAGGTATCTATAACTGTGGAGTTCATATTTGCATTTTGGCATATCACTTGTATTATTTTGGGGAAGTTGACTGTTGGAAGAGGACTAAGGAGAGGTCCTTAGAGTATAGGAAGTTCATTTTTGCTGTTTTCCATTACTATTGCAAGAATGTTTCTGTTCAATAATTCATAACGTATTTTCAATTTTGTCACCAATTTCTTGTTATATAAACTATGTGCTTAACTTTGATTTTATTGCAAATACATTTATATTATCAAAGAAAAATATTGATATATTGAACCTATACCTGAACACTTCAGAAGTCTTTATCTGTATCTCCGCAATCTTTAAAAGACATACAATTGTTACGACGTACGATACAGTCTTGAGCTTGGTTTTAGTTTTCTTGTGTTTGGACTTTCTTTTGGGTTCTATTTCTGTTTTTGTGTTTTCTAGCTTTTGTATTTCGATTTATCTAGCCCTTAATCTTACAGAGATTTCTTACCGATCATCATCAGTTTGTCTGATCTCGCAAGTCTCTGTACGAGGTTTCTTCTAGCAGGCGTCGTCGGGTTCAGGTTCGGGAGTAATTTGGACAGGACGGGCTCGGCTCAGGATACACCAGAGCGGATGCGGGTTCGGGTTCAGGAAAACAAGAGCGGGTTCAGGTTCAGATCCAGAAGTAAACAGAACAGAAGGCGAAAAGCCAAAGTAGTAGATTTCTAACAGAAAGAAGACGTTGCCTAGAGAGGCGAAAACATAGGAGAATATCACTCTATATATACAATAGTTTCCCCTCACCGCTGACTCATATCATAGAATCCCATCGAAACACATGCAACCTCCAACCTTCCTCGCTAATCCCAATACTCTCGTTCAATGCATCCATCGCCCCATCCTTCCTAGCGCTGACAATCCATTACCCGAACTCCTTCCTATTCCATTCTCTTGCTTCCGACATTCACCGATACTATCCAACAACCCTGTTCCGAAGGCGTCTAGGTGGCAGGGGAGGTGCAGGGGGTTGAGCCGTGATAGTAGCCCTCCCTTTAGGTTCGAGCTCCGCGAGAACTCCGTCAGGTCTCGGCTTGGTGGGATAAGCAGCATGGAAGCGAGCCAGCAAACGAGGGACATTGGTAAGATTCTCGGCATACTCCCAAGTCGGGGCGTCATAGCCCTTCCACTTAACTAAATACTGGAGACGGGAGTACCGAAGACGGGAGTCCAGAAGTTCATCGACCTCCCACTCTTCATCGCCATCAACAACAACCGGAGGAGCAGGAGGCGGGATATGTCCAGGCAGAGGATCGGTAGCGCAGGGTTCCAACTTAGAAACATGGAAAACAGGATGTATCTTCATCGTAGAGGGGAGGTCAAGCTCGTAGGCATAAGGACTAATAATCGTTTTGATCTTAAATCGTCCCAGGCGTTTCCAATCAAGTTTCCGAGAAGGCCGGTTGGTTTGAATGTTCTTAGCATTCAACCATACTTCATCGCCAACTTTATACATGGGGGCAGGAACTCTCTGAGTATTGGCATTGGTTTCTTGTCGGTCCTGGGCGTAACGCATCTCGAGCATGGTGATCGTGGATCTCTGTCTTACGAGCAAGGCGGGGACATCTTGTACTTGTCCGTGCGGGGTAGTCACGAGTTTTGATGGTAAATCGGGGTTCAATACCATAGTTAGTAAAGGGGACACGCTGTACTGAGGATGGTTATTGGAAGCTCAGCCAATGGGAGCCAGTCTGTCATCTTGTTGGTAAGAGCATAACTTGGAGATATTGTTCATAACCGCGTAACTTCGTTCCGTCGACCGTCTGTTTCGGATGAAAAGCGGGCGTGGCATTAATTTTCAATCATGCGTAGAAACTTAGAATTTAGAGGCGAACTGCGCCGATCGACCGCGTCTTGCGGTAAGCGTGAAGTTTAAACATGTTCGATAAACGATCTGGAGTCGCCGGGCGGTGGTAGTATGACAGGCAATATAATGTCTCATTTTAGAAAGACGATCGACAACAACTAAAATAGCATCTTTGCCTTTGCTTTCTGGTAGACCGGTCACAAAGTCCATGGAAATATGAGTCCAAGGTTTCTGAGGAATTGGTAGAGGACGCAGGACTCCGTAGGGGGCGTGGCGAGAGGTGCTTTCGCTACAAGCGATTCTGTAGCGTATCATCTGCCATATTACGCATTCGGGCCAATAATAATGAGGCGAGTAATTGAAAAGTTTTGCTTTCGCGGATGGCCGTGGAGGAGCGTCGTGATGTTATTCAAGAGGTGTAACTGTAGGCGTGTCGTTTGGTACAGAAAGCCGATAGGTCGGGGCCGAGTAGGCGTTCATTGCGTGTCTACCGGGAGTGTCTATCTCTCGAAGAAGTCACAGTATTTTATTAGGAAATTCGATGATATAAGCTTGTTCAAAAAGTTTTTCTAGGGGTGACTGTCCTCGGACAGCCGGGGTGACTGCCAACAAACCCAAGTTTTGGGACTTCAACACTGTCTGACTTTGATTCGTCAGGCGTTCATCCTCGCCAGCGGATCTCCGATCTCTGATCGATCAGGTTTCCCTCCTAATTTCCCTGGCCGATACTTAAGCACATAGTTGAAGCGAGAGAGAATCTCTGACCACCTTGCTTGCCGGCGGTTCAGATCTCTTTTGGTCATAAAGTATTCAAGATTCCGGTGGTCATTTCAAGACTTAGGTTCAACCGCGACGTCAATTTCGGATCTCATTCTTGAGCGTCGATAACTGCCAACAACTCCTTATCATAAATTTCATAATTGCGTTAATTTTGGAGAGTGAGTCTTGGAAAAATAGGCAACGGTGAAGAATATCATCATCCGCGTATTGAGAGAGAGTCGCCGACACATGTCGATCATCGCATTCCACAATGATCGTAGTCAAGTGAAGAATCGGGTGAGTAAGCGGTTTTCAATCCTTCAAAGCGGCTCGTGGGGCCAAATAAGCGGGGCCATTTCTTTGTAGAGCCGTCGGAAGGGCGAACAATCTGGAGTAATTTTTAATAAAGCGTCGATAGAAGTTTGGCGTCAATTAAAAACCTGTATATCACTGCATTCAAAAGGGCGGCGACCGCGGTGTATCAATTTTCTTTGGATTCAACTTCAGACGCCGGTGAATTACGATCGTTAAGACTATCTTGGGCGCGGAATTGACTTTCGGGAGAACGATGAGAGTCGCATCGGTTAGAGCTTGTAAAACTTGGTTAACATGGTCGCGATGTGATTCCAAATCTTCGCTGTAAATAAGAATGTCATCCAGGTAGGCAGTGCAGAACCGATCAAGAAATGGTCGAAGAGTATCATTAATAAAATGCTGAAACACCGCGGGGGCATTGGTCAAACCGAAGCGTCTTTGTCTTGAAAGTGGCGGCTGTGCGAGCAGTTTTCCATTCATCTCCGGCAGCAGCGGACAAATTAGGCGTTAAGTCCAACTTAGTATCTTTGGCGAGTTGATTAAAGGTTTCGCGGGTAGCGGCGTAGTGCGGTCTTAATCGTCATGGCGTTCAATCCTCGATAATCAACACAAAACCTAAGCCCACCACCGGGTTTCTTCACGAACAGAACGGGAGCACCAGCCGGAGAAGAGCTAGACTCAATAAAGCCTTTTTTCAACATATCATCAATATACTCGATTAGAGCATTCAACTCATCTCGGGACATGCTGTATAGGGGACCGAAGGGGGGTTCTTTTCCTTCATGGAGATTAATCCGAATATTGTAGGGCCGATGAGGGGGTAGCTTCTGAGGTCCTTCCTTTCCAAACCGATCCCGGCTGATGTTAGAGGCAAACCAGCGCAATCTCGGAGGAATAGGCTCGATGAGCACTCCTACGAAAAGGGCATAAACCGTAAGACCCTGAGTAGTCTTGGCGAAGGTAGCAGCGGACACAATTTCGAAATCATGGGTAGCGGGTAGTGGGGAAGAAATTCCTTTAATCGTGACCAACGCTTGATCTTCATTGCAGTAACGGAGACATCGAGGGGACCCAAAGGTTAGCGAATTATCGGCAAAGTTAATAGTTACGTCGTGTCGGCGGAGCCAGGGAATTCCTAGCACCAGAGGATAGTGACCCAGACGCGTAACATAGGCGGTTATCTTTTCCACGTGGCCTTGAATACGGAGGGAAAAATGGGCAATATGAGTAATACTACCGGAGGAAATTTCTCTTCCATCGATAACATGAAGAGCACGGGGGTTGGGAAGAAGAGTAGTAGGGATTTCTTTGTGGCGTACAAATGATTCATCAATGAATGCAAATCCAGAAGCCCCGGTGTCAACAAGTGAGTAGGTTTGAACAGTTTTATTTTTATCAGATACGATACAAGAAACAACAAGATGATCGTTATCCAAACCTTCTCACAAGAGACCAGAAACAACAGAAGCAGACAAGAAATAGGGGACCTGGCCTTGCACCAAGACAGTCGCCGTGAAACCCGTGATCGGGAAGCGGCGTTCGGAGATCCAAGACCTAAGCAAGAAGAAGAAGCGAAGGAAATCCAAAAACATATCCAGGAAGAACCACGGGGGAAACTTGAGAAGCAGGCGCGCCGTGGTCATGAGTGGCGCCGAGTAGCAACAGCGGGCGACGGCAGAGCAGAACATTCGGCAGCGAAGTGGCCAGGACCTCCGCAGTACATGCAGAGACCTTGGGCAGCACGACGGGCACGCTCGGCGGGAGTAATAGGGCCACGGCGTTGGGGACGACGGGCACCAGAAAGATCCATAGGAACAGATCCTCCTGGAAGATGAGAAGGGTGAGGAGCGGGAGCGGGGGCAGACGCGGGAGCACGAACAGAAGCAGAAGCAGAACCGGGACCAAAGGGTTGACGAGCGGGGAAGGATGTAAGACGATCCCTAGCTCGGGCATCCCTCAACCTATTGTCCAATTTTTGGAGCAAGAGGACATATTCTGAGGTGGAGGCGGGGACGTCATGGTGAATCATAGCCGAGCGAAGTTCGCGGGAGAGACCTTGGGTTAGTGCGTGTTTTTTGGCCTCGTCATTCCATCTGACTTCAGCGGCCAGGCGTTGGAATTCTGCAAAATAAGTAGAAATCGTCGCGCAGGTAAGCGTTGAGTTCGTTCGGCAGGTGTCTGATCGAGTCACGGCGGTTTCAGAATGGTAATCAGTCGCCGAGATCAATCGTCCTGCGCAAGTGGCATTACGCAGGCGGCGTCGGAGAAGATTAATAAGCGAGGCGAGGGCTTGGCGTGGAAATCTATCCTGGTTGGCCATCATCTTGAGGCGTAATTGGGTAACAAAGGGGCGGAGTTCCTCCTCTTGTCCAATTTAGAAGTGCAGGACGCCTACGGCGAAGGGGGCAACGGGAGGAGCGGGCGGATTAGCGGGAGGAGGCGGCGGTGGAGGATTATTCGGAGGTGGCGGAGGATTATTCGGAGGTGGCGGAGGAGGAGCTTGGGCAGAGAGCATGGCGTTAAGTTGCCGAACCTCTGCGAGTTGTCCCTCTAGGTTCGTAACTTGTAGTTCCAGGTCGGGGATAGCAGAAGCTTGGTTGAGGGCCATGCCTCGCTCCTGTCTAGCTATATCTCTCTCGTGTCGAAGTCTTTGGATATTATGAGCTATAAAGTGGAGCAAAAGTTCCTTATCGTGTTCATATTGGGTAGTAAATTCTGCAAGAGTCGTGGGGGCCGCCCATGTTTCCGGGGTTAACCCACTGGCGGCCATTCTCTCCGTAATTATAGGAGCGGGAGTAATAGTAGGTAAAGACATAGTGTATCGGGAGCCAATAACGAGGCAACGTAGTCTAACGGGGCGTCGTCGGGTTCAGGTTCGGGAGTAATTTGGACAGGACGGGCTCGGCTCAGGATACACCAGAGCGGATGCGGGTTCGGGTTCAGGAAAACAAGAGCGGGTTCGGGTTCAGGAAAACAAGAGCGGGTTCAGGTTCAGATCCAGAAGTAAACAGAACAGAAGGCGAAAAGCCAAAGTAGTAGATTTCTAACAGAAAGAAGACGTTGCCTAGAGAGGCGAAAACATAGGAGAATATCACTCTATATATACAATAGTTTCACTCACTTGATCATCGTAGAATCCCATCGAAACACACTGCAACCCTCGCTCCCAATCTTCTGCTCGTTCAATGCATCCATCGCATCAGCAAACTACTACTTGTGTATGCAGTCTCCCAACAGTCTCCCGGGTCTCCTGAGAGTCTCCTGAGACTCCTGTATATTTTTTGAGTCTCCTGAGGTTCAGGAGACCTCAGGAGACAAATGAAGTCTTGCTGATGCGCCCCATCCTTCCTAGCGCTGACAATCCATTACCCGAACTCCTTCCTATTCCATTCTCTTGCTTCCGACATTCACCGATACTATCCAACAACCCTGTTCCGAAGGCGTCTAGGTGGCAGGGGAGGTGCAGGGGGTTGAGCCGTGATATTTCTGCATATTTTTTGCGTCTCCTGAGGCTCAGGAGACATCAGGAGACAAATGAAATCTTGCTGATGACTGAAGTCTCCTGAGTCTCATGAGACCCTTGTAATTTCCTGAGACTTGTAAAATCTTGCTGATGTACCTAGTATGCTATAGTAAGTGACACCGTGATTACTGTTTGATATTTGCTTTGTTCCTAGTCTTAATTCCTCTAATCGCTAAACCATTCTATCGTCTCTACTCTCAGTTACAGCATCGCCTCGATTCTATACCTTAACTTGATTAGTTCTCGCACTGCCTCGCTCCAGTGAAAAGGGGTAACAAAGTAATAAAATAAGAAAGTAACAAAGTGGATCAGCGACTTCATTTCTCTCTTGATATCTCCTAAGTCTTAGGATATTTAAAAAACATCCTGGAGCTGCGGCCTCAGAAGACTCTCAGAAGACTAGGGAGACTGTTGGGAGACTGCATACACAAATAGTAGTTTGCTGACTCGGATGTACCCATAGCCCTGCTACTAGTTATCTTCCTTTTCTTTCCTAGTAGTGCTTTTCCAAGACCTCCCATCTGTACTTCACTTCTTGCTCACCAGCTAGGTTAAAGCTTGCTACAGAGATGTGTTATCCCGGGATGCAATGGAGGTTTTCTACGTGCATTTTTTTTTAAGAAAAATTATATAAGGGTAGAGTTTTTTTAAAAAAAAAAACTTACCCACCATATTCGCTGGTGCCTTGTACCTGCCCGCCCACCATCATGATCTACGTAGGTTGAACTTATAGCTCTAGTGGCACCTATACTCACTACACCTGCATTTGTCCTACCTGTTGAGCGGTGAAGAACAGAAGTGCTGGTGCCGGATGTAGGATATGATTGATAATTTATATGTACATACCAAGAAAACTAGTATTAATATTCAACACCACAGTTAACCAGAAGGGAGGGCGTAGAGCCGCTAAGAGGTTTAAACAGGAAATTTCAAAACATAGGGGGAGGCGCTGGTACATGCACAGGTAAGTAAGTAGTGCCCAACGGCGCCTTTTGCACCAGACACGGCCGATCCGTATACTCCCCTTCTCTTTGAAGTACATATGTATAGGGCCGTTTTCTTTTACACCCCCGGCCGCGGGCGGTAGCGGACTTGGGTACTACCATGCCCAAAGGTCGGAAAGGATTTACCGAAGTATGTATATAGACCGAACCGCATTAGATTATGGTAGCACTTTACATGAAAACAAGCGTAAAAAAAAAGGTTTACTGGATCTAAGTGTTTTGATGGTAGTGCATCACTTTAATGTACGGCTATATACTTCTTAGATCATGTGGGCTGTGCTTTTCTCCGCCTCCTCGCTGGTGGTGGAGCTTGCCATAACGTACCACGGGTACAGGGAAGGGCTAAAGATGGGTATCCTTATACATAGCGAATCACCCGGATACGAAGTGAGAGGATGCCGGCGGAATGGCACTTGCGGGATATCGCTACGGCACGAGCTGTCAGTCCCCAATCGATGGTTATACCACCACGAGGATCTTGCTCCCGGGTGGGAGGGGTGGGCTGTAGGAGAACCGGAGGTTGTAGTGGTACTTTACGGATACTACGCGCGCGCGCAGTTGCGTCGGGGTCTATTATTATAATTATAACGTGGTGCTGGCTATGAATATCTATCTATCTATATACCTAGTTATCTATCTAAAGGGGAGGCCGGGGGTGCTATACTAGATATTTTAGTTCTCACCCAAAGATTTCTTCTTGCATGGTATAGATATTACTGCACCCCCCAGCGCTATTATCGGGAGTGTTTTCGATCGGACGAAGCCGACAGAGGTATTTCGAAGGTAGTTACCCCGAGGGAGCTGGACGTTAATTGAGTGGTTGATCGGTGTATGAGGAGATTGTAGATCAGGGCACTGCTCCCATCGCCCATGGGACAAGTCGGAAGGTAATGGAGGGGGGGGGTTAACGTACCGCGGTGCGGCGAAGGAAGATAACCCCCCATTCGAGGTTCCGAGCCTAGGTCAATGATTCCGGCGTCATGATATGCACACGCAGAAACCCTCCAATAGAAACATCACCATCACGTGAGCTGCAGCACCCGGCATAAGAACACGTCCGGCGTAAATCTCAAATCGGCCACCATAGACCCCCCGCCATGGCCGCCGACCTGATCTCGCACCACTACTGCCACTCGGCGCCCATCCACCACCACCGCGCGCTGCTGCCCGAGGAGACAATCACGCACCGCACGAGCGACAGCACCTTCTTCACGCTGTACAACGACGCGCCGGACGAGGTGCACACGCCGCGGCGCTCATGGCTGCTCATCAACAGCGGCGACTCGATCCGCGGCGTCTTCTTCAACGCCATGCGCGAGTTCCTCGCGGGCATCCCCGGCGAGTGCCACCTCACCATCACCTCGTTCGACAAGTCCATCCTGCGCTGGGCGCACAGCCGCGCCGCAATCGACCGCAAGAACGTCACTGTGAGCGTGGACCAGCTGCACGAGATGCGGCTGCTGCTGCCAGGGACCGTGCCCGGGCTCGAGTACCTGCCCGCGCCGTGGACGGTGGCGGGGCTGGCGCTGGAGAAGGACGGGTTCCGCGTTGAGGAGGACCCGGAGTGGTTCGCGACGTTCAAGCCCGAGGAGAAGAGCATCGTTGCGTGTGGCGGGGAGAGGGTGTGGACGGTGGTGGAGGTGGAGTCGATGCGGAAGGCGGCGTTCGTGACTGTGCTGGTGGAGCAGGGGGGGAAGCGGCTCTATGTCAGCAGTCTGGAGACGTTTCCGGATTACAGGAGGAAGGGACTGGCCAGGGCGCTCATGAGACATGTGCACGAGCTCCATGCGAAGGAGGGAGGGGCGGAGTGCTGGTTAACGGTGTTTTGTGAGAATTGGGGGGCGTGGGAGATGTACCATAAGCTGGGATATCGGACGAACAGATGTCTGTGGGTGGTGAACTACGACGACGAGGCTGGCGATGAGGTTTGATGCAATGTAGACGTCTCATACAATAGAGATATAGAATAGACACTCCACTGTCTGCACACTTGTCCTATCTGGTGTATGTTGTCAAGAATACACACTTAACGCATACAATACTCATACATGACCCAAGTGACTGTGTGCCCACCGACACAATCACCGAGCACGTGAATTGAGCAGCGGAACAGAAGTCGATGTGGAATTATCCCCCGTGACAGCCCCGCGGAATGACGTGATGATGCGCAGTGACTTCCTCCACCCCTCGAGAATTGAGACACATATCAAACACCACTCCCACCCCCCCCTCCCCCAGATCACAGAATCCCACCGCCATGACCCTCATCCCCCAAGAAACCATCACCGCCGCCAACAAGGCCTACGCCACAGCCTTCAGCCCCTCCGATGCCGCCCTCCCCCTCCCGCCCGCGAAGGAGCTCGCCATCGGTCTGTCCCCATCTGTCTGTCTGTCTGTCTAGTAGCAATTGCCTAATACAACATGGGGTGGACAGTGACATGCATGGACGCCCGCATCATGCCCGCCTCGGCCCTCGGCCTCCGTCTCGGCGACGCCCACATCATCCGCAACGCCGGCGGCAGCGCGCGCGACGCCCTGCGCAGCCTGGTGGTGTCGCAGCAGCTGCTGGGCACCAAGGCTGTCATGGTCGTCAAGCATACTGGTGTCTCTCTCCTTCTCCCGCCACCCAGCAATTCCGTGACAGCACTAACGTAGCAAGACTGCGGGATGGCAACGTTCGATAATCCTACCCTCCGCGCACTCGTCAAGAAGAACCTCAACGCCGGCGCCGACGACGTCGATTTCGAGCCAATCAAAGAGTACCCCCCCCCGCGGCCCCTCCTCAACAATATTAACACAGCGCAGCATAGAGCAGGCCGTCAGGGACGACGTCCACTTCCTCAGGACGCACAGGCTGATCCCCGAGGTGGTCAGGGGGAACGTGTCTGGCTGGGTGTATGATGTCAGGACGGGGAGGATAGAAAAGGTTGTTTAACTGTGTGGTGTGGTAACGTAATGGAGGGTGGTAATAAAGGGTTGTGTTATTGGTTATTGGGTTAATGGGAGGGGGCGGTTTGCTTGTTTTATCTGCGCGGGCGGCAGCTACTGCTAGTTGAATAACAGCGGGCGGTGGTCTGAAAACTGTCCTGGCCTTAGTATCTGCGACTCTTGGTCATCTTGGTTTGTGGTTTTGTAAAGGTCTCAATGGTAAGATGTACTCGATCCATTCGAAAGAATACATACAGGGTTGTTATTGGTCGCCAGGGTTGAATGGAAGGAAGAAAAATCACCCTTAATGCGAGTGAAAATACTGTAGTGGCCACAGCTCCAACTACATGTAGGCTGTATCCATGAATTGGACTCTGAAATATGTGTGCACACCTTGAGTTCCTCACGTCTTACAAAGATTAGGTAGAATGAACGAATAAAAAACCAAGCATGAGTATCTTTAATGACATCCACTCTACGATGTACCAGACATCACCATAAAGATATTCGCGCATAAGTCCTACCGATAAAACAAGAAACAAAATGTTACCCTGGGCCTACATGTAACAAGCAGGTATACGGACCAGTTGAGGATTCAGACATAAATTGAAAATAGAAGTTTTTTTTTTAGTTTTTTTTAAAACTGCAGCGTTGAAACCGGCGTAAACGTACATAGTCCGGGGGGCTTGGTTAGGGGTTGTTATATTCAGCCCCCTCTAGACTGCCTCACCCTGCGCGTCTCGGGGGAGCGTTGTGAGTGGGTTGGTACGCACAAAGTTCAACCGCCGGAGCGAAGGCATGAACAGATATCGCAATTCCGTTAACGTTAACAGTAGGCGGGACTGACACCCCCACAACTGCGTTTAGTAGGCCATGCACTTGGAGTGGAGCCTTGAGGATGGCCATGGAAGGACCCAGTGAGACGCGTCTGGGTATTGAAATAGCATAGGTGCTGGCATGGTTTTACAGTCACCCCCGTATATTATCGTGGGCCAGTATACCCATAGAAAGGGCTGGCTGGCGAAGATGCCCCTTTAGTACTGGGTACTGCGGTTTGTTGTGGGGCCGCTGGCTGGGGGGCATTTAGGGATGGAGGTTACGGATCATGGAATATCACTCGACGTCTGGGCTGGGGGCTTGAGGACTGGGTCTTTTTTTTTTTTTCATTGCCTCATGTAATTTATTGACGGCACTGGGTCCGCAGATAAGGGCTGTCGAGAGCCACGACCTGAAAGGCACCTAGAGACATGGTATATCAATTCTCGGGAGTCTTTTTAAAAAGCCAAGCACCAGGAGGGGAAATGTACTCCAGCTCACCATTTAATGGATGCGTCCGGGTCGTACTTTGCGATCCTAATAAAGTAAAAAGCATACATCGGGGAAGGATCCTGACTTTGCCCGCCCAAACTCGTTTGAAGAGTCGACTTGTGAAGCAAGTTACGCAAGAGATGACTCCCTCCACCACCTTAGGCGCAACGCATCGAAGGGGGCCGGTCTACCGCAGCGACTCCAGTCTGCCAACTTTGAAACATATTCATTCGAACCTAGACTCCATGCTGCGCTCTGGAGGATCGCATACATGCTAAAAAGTAAACCCCATTCTCTCCGCACTATATCTGCGAACAGCCGCCCTCGAGACGCCGCAGATACACAGCTGAGGTTTTGGACCCCGCGATGTGGAACACGTCCGGTTTTGTCGCTAGTTTTGGAGTTGCGTCTCGCTTGACATGGGTATTTAGTAACCTTCCTTGATGTTGGGCTAATTTATGAAAACCCTGTTGTTGCGGGTAATCCTTGCAGAGGTGTACGGGGAAGGGGCTCGGTGGTAATGATCGATGCGACTCTACGGATTTTCATGATGTTAGAGTTAAAAAAGTCTGGGCGTCTATGCGGAAATGCTGAGATGGAGTGATATATAGCAGCCTGTTTGGTACTCTCGTCCTCTCAATCATTCCCTCTGTCTTTATCCTCACCAACATCAGCCAGCCTTTTCCTCATTTCAGTGTTCCCTCTTTTCCTTGGTTCATTCACTTCTGCCGCCGGTCGGTCATTTTAATTCATCACATACCTTCTTTTATACATTCCACAAAAGATGCACACAAAGTACCTCCTTTTCTCCACCAGCTTCCTCATAGCTCTCACCCAAGCTCGGTCAGTCCTTCCCCGGCGTCCATAACCCTTCTCCTCTCCTGATCCTGACTCCAATAGTTTCGGGCAAGAAAATGCCGTCCAGAACATCATCTCCGTCATCGGCGGCAACAACGGCGCCGCCGCAACGCTCGCCGGCCAGTCCATCGGCACGCTTCTAGCTGGCGCCAACGCCTGTGCCAAGGTATCCTCACCGCCCCCGGCCAGTATTTACATGTATATAGTCGGCTAAGCACAGGCTGCCCGCTCCAGCTATCACTCGCGGACCAGGTCGCCGCTCTCGACGGCGCCGGCGCCCTCGACGCCGCAAAGGCGCTCGTGCAGGCGGAGAAGAACTTCAACCCGTTTGCAGTCACGGTCCCGAGCTTCTGCAGCGATGCGGGACTGCCGGCCACGGAGGCCTTGAGGGGTATTCTGGTTTGTACCGCTCCTCCTGTATCTTGGTTACTGTCATACTTTTCTTGCTTTGTTTCGGGAGACTAACACAATGGGGGACGTACAGCCATTGGTGGACCCGTCTCTTGACGGGGCGGCGGAGCAGAATGCCGCGAGCGCGGCGAGCTTGGATAGTCCGGTTGATGCGGCGGGGTTGAGTATTGCGGATATTGTGCAGGCGCAGGGCAGCATCACGGATTTCACGGCGCAGGCTGCGGACGGGGGTGTGGCCGCAGGTAACAATACAAACAACAATGCCGGCGGAAATGGCAATAACTCCGGGAACGGTAATGATAAAAACAACGATAACGGCACCGCGAACGGGAACAGCACCGCTACAGGAGCTGACACCTCCGCAGATCTACAGACGTTCACGTCCGCCATCGGCGCCGCCCCCGACCCAATCACCTTCTCCGGCAATGCGGACCGTCCGTTCGAGGTAGCGGGGTCCACGTTTGTCAATTTCGCGGCGGCGGCGGCGCGCTCGTGTGATCGCCAGTTTAATGCATGTGCCAATAGCGCAAACGGCGGCGATGCTGGGACGAGCGTGGCGGATTGTACGGCGCAGAAGGAGGCGTGTACTGTTGCACAGGCGGAGGCCGCGGTGACGAGTTTTGCTGCGAGGGTGAAGAGGGAGAGGAGGAGGGAGAGGGGTAGGAGGAGGCAGTGAGAGTGCCCGTTGAGGTGCGTATATACGTATATACTTATATATATATATGGTGGTGAAGACGAAGATGTAGATGTAGATGTAGTAAATGATTGTTTTATCAGCATTGGCACGAACGATGGAGGATGGAAAGTATTTAATCTAAATCAGCTGTTAGCTGTTATTTGCCCATGTCTTTACTCCTTGCATTGAAAGAAAGTTCCTCACCGTTCTCCACCACCGCCCCCAAAAGTGGCAGATGCCTTTAAACAACCAGAACCAGATCGAAGATTACCAGACTTTCTTCAAAGATGTAAAAAATTCTCCCCACAACTGGTGAACCCCGATACAGGGCGTGAACTGCCCCCCGGCCCCCAATCTCATCTTGATCTAAACCCCCAGATTCCCTCACCTTCATCCTCAACAGCAGGGTCGATTCAAGTCCAAAGGGGTATCGAGCCGATGCCGCCGCCGAGATTCCCGGTGTAAATAGGAGGATTACAAGTTCTTTGCGAATAGTTGAGAGTCCTTGCTGGGGGCGAGGACTAAAGTATGGTCGTCCTCTGTGATCGGGGATGATCTACTTAGGGACGGGTGCGTTATTGTGACAACAGAACCCTAGCCCTCGCGCCAAGACGCCGCCCTCGCCCACAGAAAGAGTTCCGGAGCCATAAGAAAAAGATGACTTTGGGGTAGAACCTGCAGATTTCTCGGGCTCTTTATAGTGTAGTGGTAAGGAGGGCCCGCAAAAGGCTCAACAGACATCTAATATCAGGGAAAGGATATATGCAGGTTCAGTCTTGGGTTTGGTTGTAAAATATTTTAGGTGCATGCTTATCACGAGTTTGGATAGGTTTGAGAGTACTTGAAGTGAACGTATTCCTTGTTCAATCTGCTTCGTCCCAGCCCACAAAGAAATGGTTCATCTGAGGCATAACCTGGGTAAAATCCTTTGCCCAGTCACCAAATATAAAGTAAAAACAGGCTGCCCAGGCATCCCCGGCGGCCGGAACCCACCTCTTACACAACTCCCCAACACGTCGGGGACAAAAGGAGGGCAAAAAAGGAGAGCAAAAAAGGAATATTGAGTTCGTTACCTGGGATTCCCACATGGTCACCCACTGTAGTACTAACCAGGCGATATCGTGCTTGTGTATGGCAGAGCGAACGGGATGCCCAATTTTCACGATTCTATGAACGAACACATATTTAACGCTCCTTTTTGGATATTTGTGTAACGGATTTTACCGGGAAGCCGATCTTCACCTAGCAACCGATCAGGAAAAGCAATTATGGCTCGAGTGCGCGACCAGCTTCTGAGATGCGAAAGAAAAAGATTTAGCAACAGTATAAAATTATTTGCGAGTGCGTAGAACCCTAGTAAAATTGCTTTTTTCTATAATTATTTTCTGACGAGGTGGAGAATAGATAGTGATTAATGAAATCATCAATCCTTCCTACTCGCACCCCGAACTTCAGCTCTCTTTGCCGCCCTCTGTTTCGATCTTAAGGTAATGATATTCCGCTTTTCTTCCCATTCAGTCCGGAGTCGTACTAGTTCATCTGTGGATCCTACAAGGGCTTTGGATAGTCGGCTATGCTTTTGACTTTTGATGTGTCAGGTGCGGCTTTGTTTTCCTTGCGCAATTGCGCAAGTAGTCTAATTCCTGCTTTAGAATAATCACTTTAGCGGTAGATTTAGTGGCCACAACTGAGAGCTTTTCTACCATGGTCTATGAAAGAAGTCTGTTGGGAGTAGCTACAGCCTTACTAATAAGTGCAATAGTACGCTTTGTATGAATAGAAATACGTTTTTCATGATGTAGGGTACGAGGTGCTGATAGTTCCGCTTTTTTAGACTTGATTTCTTTGGCTTTTGCCAGGCATAGACCCAGTACTTAGTGTAGATTAAGAGGAAAGATTCCAGTTTCTAAAAGCACTGAATATATTTTGTGGGTTATGTGTTCTCTTTCTAGCTTCCATAAGAAGACTATCAAAACCTCGTTAGAATAAAATCACAAGTTAAATTGAAACTATAGCGATATTGAGGTTAGGGTTAGGGTTAAGCATACGGGGGGAATATGCCTTTATGTATTCCTACATTCCCATCCTGCAACCAATCATCAAGGACACTTCCATAGTGTCACTGAGCACCCCGACATCCAGAGGTTGCAGAATGTGCTAGAAGACAAAGAGGAATTATATTATGATCCAAACGGAGCGAAAGGAACTTCCAGGTGCAATGTGAGCACCATCTAGTATTAATAGCAGTGTATTGCCAGAAGCCCTATATATATGTAAAAAGTTGATCATGATTTTCCAAAGCGTATAGGATCTATATTTTGAAAATACTTTTTTACTGCACTTGGCTCAACCCTCTTTCGAATAACTAAAAAACTTGTTTTCTCCTGCTTTTACCAACAAATGTCAACCCTGGTACTGGGCCTCTCCTTTGTATATGACAGCAGGTAGAGTTACGAATCCACCTGCTGATATTGTCTCAATTACAGAGATGAGTTCATGCATTCCGTCTTGGGTTTTAGAACCTCTTTTTTTACCCCTTCGGCAATTGACCTTCATACGAGATGAACGACCCATTAAAAGTCCCTTCTCATCCATATTGTATGTATCATCCGGCAAAATATCATGGTTCTGTATCACTTTCCGTAACTTCCGCACATGTCAGTTTTATATAATTATTCTAATAAGTAAGTACTACGTAGTTTGATCGGAAGTAGACTAGTATTGATTGAATCTCTTGCCTTAACAAAAAAGTCCTCCAATAATCGGGAGGTCCGCGTTCACAGATCGACACTGGACCGTGTAGACGAACAGGGGGATTTCAACGAAAAGAAATATTAAAAAGAAACTTAGCTGTCTCTCCCCCATAGTTAGAATCCCGGTCCGTCAATCCTTACCCCGTGAATCTTTAGAATCAACCCATAGTACACAATGTCACGTGCGGGACTATGGCGTCAAGATTGTCCACCAATCTAATGTCGACATTAATAAACAAAATTAAGGGACGTGGCGCGCCATGCCAACCGCGATCAAACCACTTTATTTTATTGGCGGGTACACATGCAGTAGCGATTTGATAGCTGAGACTGCATATAGGTAGGGGCCCGGACCGCATTATTGGCGTCTATTTGATCCAATCAGGAGAGGGGGCTACTCGCGCATCTGCTGTTCTAGGCTTTCAGGCCTCCGTCACTACAGATACCCGTCAATCCTGTGCATTCAAGCACCCCCCCCCTCCCCCCCCCCACAAGTACGCTCTTGATTCAAGTGGTGAAAAGTGCTTACACTTAGTCCCTCCCCCATAAATAAAAACAAAATCTTGAACTATCACTCGGATTTCGCGAAAACCTGAATTAACTCTGCTGCTACCCCCGTGGTCAGCACCATCACTTAAGCTTTATATAATTATATTTGCGCGAACCTAGCTACTATAAAAGCTGAGCTGTGATTAGCACGGTGCTTACTAGGTATTGACAAGAATAACACAACGGATGTGTAGTCTTACTATAAATTAATAACGTACTTACATAAAAAGTATATAAGAATTCATTGAGGACGCAGCTATCTTCAGCCACCATTCTACGGTAGCGAGACATCCACAGGTATCATACACAGAGATGAACAAGATTCGCCTCCCTTCTCTCCCGTCTATCCCTTCTCTCCCGTCTACCCCTTCTCTCCCGTCTCCCCATCTAATGCTCCGTGACTCCCTGTTTGATTACCTACTCCTCCGCCTCCCCCCTCCCCCTCCATCCTCCTCTTCTTGGCTCTGCTTCTTTTCATTAATGACCAACTCTTTTTCCCCGCCTCGTTTATCCGTAAACGGAGGGTGTTTTCAAAGACAGCCAGCTCTTGTGGGTCTGAAGGTAATACGTTTTTCGTCTGCGAAGTCTCCTTGAAAATGTCCTCAAAAAGGCGTCCCCTCGCCTGGATGTCTAGATCGAGCCACGTATCGCACTCGGGATCCCACAACTTGCGAAATTTTGCCTACCGACTTGTCAGTGATGAAACCATCTAGTGACCAAACTACATGTTACCTACCTGGAGGTCCACGATCGTGATGGCGTATCCGGTGGCAGCGCGCAGCGCTTCCCATCGGTCTGCTTCCGCGTACTCGATGGTCCGGTTCGCGGCTTTGCGTATCAAATCACTAAATCTTTTATTCCAGGCATGCTGCGCTTCTTCTGAAAGCTTCGGCTGACTTGGGGCCAGCTGTTTGATCTGTCCCTCTAATTCAGGTATTGTTTTCTTCTCTGTGACTAACTCTTTCCGAATCATCCTCTCCAAATTTCTCAGTAAGGGGTCGGACCTGTACTATAAGGAAAAGGTCAACAACGTACCTGAAGCTTAAGGGGGCTTATGGGATTTCCAATCTCATTCAACAGCGCTATATAGGGATTTGGGTCTTCAGCCATAGTGATTTGGGTTGTAGTGCCGCTGTTGGGGGAGCTACGGAGTACTGCGGGGCGGGGCTGGGTGCAAGGCTCCAGTCTTAACAGTGGGATAATTATATAATTCACTCTATGTTACTAGCTGCCGGTTACCCTGCCTTGTAGTTGGGTATCATAGCAACTTGGTATCAATAGAGGTAAACTACATGTATATACATATATGGCATGCATTGAGTATAAGGCACTGGGATTTAGTTAGTGAACGGATCCTCACCTGTCAATACCCCATTTAGGTGGCCAGCACAATTGGGACAATATTTGATTTCACCCAAGTACATGTAGCCATACACGTTATAATAATTATTGCCATAAGAGCACCCACAAAAGCACCCACAAAAGCACCGCACCAAAACAAACAACATGCTTCGTCTCTCGTTTCCGTCGTTTCCATCACTAAGTTGCTTCTTCGCTTTAATCACACACCCATGATTTGTAAAGCTGATATCTCAAGAGTACACTTGAGATAAGCGCAAGAATAGTTCTCAGAGCTTAAATCAGAATATTGCAGACCGGATTCCGCTCGCCAGATGATTTATGATTCCCCAAGACTTAATCCTACTAACTATTTATACATAAAGATTCTCTTTAATCCGCTAACTCCTCCAATCAAGACTGCCTTCATCGCTCCGGCTTTCCTACGGCGGAGTAGAAATTCGCCTACTGATCAGAGTAACCGAAGCATAACCAACCCCGCTTTCCTATCCTACGTCCACCCGATCCTGCACCATCGCACTCAGACAATATCATTATCCGACTAGTAGTCTAGGCGCCAAGCAATCCTGTAACACTACTCCCCCTTCCTAGCCGTCGTCCTCGACCGTTAAACCCTTCCAATGGTAAAAACCCCTATGGGGAAAAGCCATGGCGAGGGAAGGTATCGAGACTATGGCTCCATCAACCGCCGATGCTTCGAATTGCCGGACGCGACGCTGAGGCTACTTACGCTGGCCCCGAGCAGAGTGTGCAGTGTGAATAATTTTGGCTTTTCATCCCGTAACGCCTGGGGTTCTAACCGCTAACCGCTGTTCTGCTTCCTGGCCCACTCGATAGGGACGCAGGAGTATTTCGTGGAACACATTATGTACCTTCCAGTCCGCTGGTTAGTCTTTGCCAGTGGGTATTTTAACCTACCAGTTAAATTGTTTATTTGTCAAAAATTAGTATATAAAATACATTCTTTCTTCAATATCTTAAGTTAGCTGTAGTATTTTATTTGATCACTGTCAGATACAACTCTTGTTTTCCCAATATATCCTAAATTCAAAATATTCTGAAACACATAGGTGCTAGAAGAGACATCACCAGATCATCACTGGCAGAGGCCGACAGATGCCGATCACGATTTTGGCTTAATACCTCAAAGGACTCGAACTCATCAAGAAACTACTACTTGCGATACAATCTCCCAACAGTCTCCCGGTCTCCTGAGAGTCTCCTGAGGCTCTGATATTTTGAGCCTCCTGAGGCCAGGAGACATCAGGAGACAAAAAGTCTTGACGCTTGTCTGACCACTTATTATATCCGCCGATGCTCCTAAGATCTAATGCGACCTTCTGCCCGCTCAAATGCATGCCCTGGCCGCGACGCCATTTTATCGTGACGCCTTCCGTAGAGGCTTTCCTAGCTAATTCGCGGCCGCGGCGATGATCTCGCCTGCGGTTATTTCCTCGAGTAGCCGAAATGCTCAATCTCCATATCCGTAGGCCAGCGGGCGCGAAACCCGTGAATTGCAGTAGAAAGCGACTGCCCTGCAGAGGAGCTGTTGGCGTTATTGCAGCGTAGATTCGCAGATAGGCGAGATCTTCCACTTCTTACCCGCTCCGGCCAGAACGCCCGGCGTAGGACTCATACGCTGGTTTGTCCTTTCCGCCGACCATCCGTCTGGCGCGAAACGGCGCTGAGAGTCCGCTCCAATCCCTAACCGCTCCGTAATCGCCGCCCCAGGCTGACACGTAATCGCGTTTCCTGGTCCGATACTATCGATCGCGAGTCCGCAAGCGCGACGCCTTTAACGGGCGTGCGGTTTGTTCCGCTGATTCCCGGCCATTGGTATGAAGGCGCCATTTTACTGAAGCCGTCCACTACTACCATAACGCTACGGAAACTTGACCTCCTCGTAATTCCACTACAAAATCCATGGAAACGCCCACCTGCGGTCGCCAACTCTGCGCTGTGGAAGATATATACGCCGACGCCGTTGTTTACTTTGGCATACATCGCAAGTGCGACATATTTGGCTACATCCGCCATTCCCGCCACCGTAGTTCCGGCCAATCAATTCCGCCGCTTATCCTTCCTAGATGCCGCCGCGACGGTCACGCTGGTCTTCTATAACTCGCTTGATCGCATCAGACTACCCAGCGCTCTTCATGAGTCGCTGTATTCCGATCGTGATCCCACTCTATTGCAAAGATCCTCGAGATAGTCTGCCGGCCCAACTGCCCTCCGATCTTCGCTGCGAAGTTCATCCGAACTATCCTACGAACCCATCGCCTCTTCTCCATACCGCTTCGCAATACCGATGGCAGTCCCACTCGTTGCACCCACCGATCCAGTAACCGTGATTTCAAAAAGATTGCAGATGATTTCTTCACGGCGCTCTATTCTCGCGGCCCTTCTTTGCAAAACGCTGAGGAGATGTTGTTTTCCGCAAACGCTCGGCTGAGAGGAGCAATTTTACAGGCTGCTCGAACTACTCCCTTCCAAATACAGACCGACGCCATTAACGCTGCCTGGCTTTCCCGCTCTTATCGCCGGTCGGAAGCGATCTTGAAGTGCCGCTATCTTTTCACCCATCCTACTGTCTTCTGCATGCCTTTGCCAGTGAAGTACTGAAGGTTTTGGCGATCAGAATAGATCCTGATAGGTATGTCCGCATCTTCCAGCCAATATCTCCAAGCTCAAGAGGCTGAAACTATTGGAAGATCTCCTTATCGTAGATCTCGTAGCTGACTTCTACCATTGAACTCATGAGAGCCGAGCAACACCGGACGTAACTTATCATCTTCGAACGCTCGCGATAAGACCGCAGCCTCTGCCCAGGGCCACAGATCTGTTTCTGCGACAGCCATGCGATGTTCGTCGTAGTGTCGGAGGATAGGAGCGGTGGTGAATCTCCTTTTGAGTTCGTCAAAAGCATCCTGCTGCTCCCGACCCCATTTCCATACGGCATCTTTCTTCAGGAGATCAGTCATGGGCTTGCATACTGCTGAATACCCATACGAACCGCCTCGTTATTAAACCTGCGAAGCATTGAAGCCTTTACCTTCACAGACTAACCATTCAAGTAATAGCCTTCACCTTTTCGGGTATCACGCTGCCTGATAGCTTGAATCCTAGGAATTCTATCTCCGCTTAACCAAGTTAGCCTTTTTCAGCTGTCAGATAGTGGTTTTGTCGTGAAATTGCCCAAAGACTTCTCGCGACAAGAAATTTTTCACGCTTCTCCTGACTTTAATATATCGCGATATCATCCAAGTAAACCACTAGACCCTGATCTAACAGGTCTTTGAATATGGTATTGACCATAGCCTGGAACGTAGCCGGGGCGTTGGTCAAGCCGAAAGGCATAACTCTATATTCGAAGTGGCCGTATTTGGTCCGGAAAGCTGTCTTCCACTCTTCTCCTTCTGCGATCCTTACTAGGTTGTAACCGTTCTTGAGATCTATCTTGGTGAAGAAGAGAGCTCCTTTCGTCGAGTCTGCCAACTCAGTCATGAGTGGTAGTGGGTATCGGTTCTTGACTGTGACGGCATTTAATCCGCGGTAGTCTACGCATAACCTGAGAGACCCGTCTGATTTGGGGACGAAGAGGATAGGTGCCGCTGCTGGGCTAGAAGATGGGACAATTTTACCTGTCGCTAACATTTCGTCCAGGTATTCCCTCAACGCTTTCTGTTCCGGGGGTGACAACGCATGACGCCCCACGGAGGTTGGCTTCCGTCCAAGAGAGAAATCTTATGATCCCACTCGTTATGTTCCGGCAGGCGGCTTGCTCCTTCAGGGGAGAACACGCTCGCGTAGCCTAACACTTCCGGGATAAGACTAGCCGGTAGCCTCGCCTTCCGCATTTCGTGACCAGAAAGGGTGTGACTCGATTGGCATGTCAGGTTCAGGCATGTGTCGTAATAATCTAACGACCTTTTCTTGCCATCCTTCCTCATACGCTACGACGGCCATCATACATCCCTTAACTGACACCTGATACTATCAAAGCGAACCTTATTTTGGCCCCAACGATCCGGCGTTGACGCTCGAGCCATCGATGAGGTATGATGACGAGGTCTTCTCCAGCAAAGCGACCTATTTCACAGCGCGACTAACCTGTCGGCGCGCTACCAACGCGAGCGCGAGAGGTTGGGTGATATGAGTTCGAGCGCGCTGCGCGAGCCATCAGCTTGTTTGATGGCGAGAGCTGTAGGTCGAGTTTGAATTGGGATATCGGCTTTCTTAACCCAGTCCCAGGACATTATCCATTCCTGCATCCGCTCAGCAACGCCGACAGTGTGGGTAAAGTGCTTTGCCTGTGGTTGAGCCAAGAGATTTCCATCTCAAGGCGGGTTTCTTGGGTGGTGGTAGCCATTGTAGTAGACTTGGTTGTTGTGGAGGTAAGAGAGGATTTGTTTATGTCCTTCTTCTCGGGGGAAATGAAGCCTCTTATATAGCTGTCATGCTCAGACGCCGCTCTGTCCCAAGAATACCTCGCCTAACCACGAGTTCTTACTTTGCATTGGCAGTCTCTCCACAGGGTCGTGGCAGTCAATGGTGGGCAGTGCCTCTACCATCCGCATATCTGTGTGGCCCCTCTGCTTTCCGAACTTCTAATGATTCTGGTCTGGGTTTCTGGCGGAGGCCTTTGCTTCCTTGCAGCATAGTTTTTATAAAGAGAATTTTATTCCGTAGTAATTTAAACAACCCATATCGACCCAAAAGATTTTAGGAAACGGGTACAATTTCAGTCCTCCCTGTCATTGCATTCTAAATTTCTAAACGCCACCGGAGTGCTCCCAATTTCTGCCTTTTTCACTCTCTTCCTGATCCTTCGCCCCTTATGATTTTCTCTTCTTCTTCCTCACTGACTCTTTCTGCTCTACTCCGTTGCTTCACCTTACTGGTCGGTAAGATTCCTTCGCCCAACGACCTTCCCTACCAAATCGGAGATGATTTATTTTCCTTCGCCATTGGTCTTTCTCGGCTTGAGAAGACCGAGACCGCCGGTAGCGGGGGCTGCGCGCGACCGCTGCTCTTTCTGGCGCGCTACGTGATTCCTTCGCTCTTTCTACGATCGGCGCGGTCGCTGACGGTTGCCGCGTCTGGTTGTTTCGCCGGTTCTCGTCCTCGCAATATCTCTTTGCGGGCCTTGACTTCAGCGTCCTTCCTTCCTACCCTTCTTACCCAGGCTAACCAATCCGGAAAACTGGCTGGTTCTTCAATTGCGGCAGATAGTCTTTGTTCCAGGGAGGAGTTTATTCCCGTGAGGATCATGGACTTCATGACAATTGGGCCTACTCGAGCGTCCCATTCCAGATTCTGCATCTCATTAATGTAATCATCAATGGGGCCAGTTTGACGGAGCCTATCCATCTTCTGCTTCTACTGTTCGACTGGCGGCTCAGATGGACGCAGTAGCCTTCTCGTCGATCCCAAGCACCGAAACTCGCTTGCTTAGCCTTTCCTTAAAGTTTCGCCAGAAGCTGGCGGCACTCCCGGTAAATTCCAGGGATGCCCATAGAATTCGAGTCTTATCATCCCATATGACTCGGGGTTGGAGGTCCATCAGGATTTCCATTTTGTCTATCCATTGACGGACGTCCTCCTTGGCTTCGCCGGAAAAAGGAATTTTAGCCTGCTTAGGGGTTTCTCCCTGGCGATGGCTTCTGGGCTCCGGTGACTGCGTCTCTGCTCGTCGGTGGTGCCTGTTCCTTTTCCGTCTTCGTCTGTCTTCTTCGGATGAGCTTGATGAGTCCGATGAATCAGGACTACTATTTCTCCGATGCCTTCTTCTCCCTCTTCCTCCACCATTTCCTCCTCCACGCCCTCCCGCCGCTCACCTCGATGGCCTCCTCCTCCTCCTACGCTATCGCGGTTCTTCTGGAGACGGCTTACGCTCTTTCCTTCGTTTCTGAGGGGCGTGGCTCTTCCTTCCTCTCCAGAATCGTTTACCGATTCCACTCGGGGCTGTTTTCCCTTCAATGCTTTCAGGGTTTCCTTCAGCATTTTCTCCAGTTCTGGTCTAATTTGGGCGGGCACGGGGGTTGGCGCTCTGGGTGGCACTGCTTTGGCCGCCGTAATAGTAGCGCTAACTGCCTCCGGAACTTTGAGGGACTGCTGCCCCTGGATGAAGTTCACTAGTTCGGTGGTCCTAGCTTTTTCTTGCTCGGCCTCCAAGGCTAGTCGCCTAAACCTCTGCTCAGTTTCGATTTGCTGAGTCTGGGCGTATGTTTGGAATTGGTTGATCAAAGAACTGAGGGCGGTAGCTATCTGCCCTTGGTGTCCTTCTACCTCCCTAAATTTCCCTTGTAACTCTCCCACCAGTTGTTGCCCTTCCTGGATGATCTGACCGTGTTGCTGTTGCCGGGCCTGAGCTTCCGTTTGCAGGGCTATGCCTGTCTGGGCGGCGAGACCGTGGAGATCCCGGAGGACTACTTCCGCTCGGCGCCGGCGAGCTTTCTTCCTCGTAGAGTCCTCCGACGGACGGTGCCGCGTAGCCGCCGCCATACCCCATCCGAACCAGAGCCGCCGCTATAATAGCGGACTGTCGGCTGGAGTTTCGAAAGCGGCCGAGGTCCCACGCATGGAGCTGCGTAATCCTTCGCCTCGCTCGACCTTCTTCGCCGCTCGCGAACGAAGAGCTTCCGCACGGGTATCCCTGGCTCTGCTGGCAACGGGGTTTCGGCGATGGCGCGTTTTGTCTCGCAGGATTACGGACTCTCCATCGGAAAGTATCGTCCGAGCTTGTAACGCCAGCGAGTGACATTTTAAAGAATTCGACGAGTTCGCTGATATGCACCAAGGAAGAGGAGAAACCAAGGTACCGAGCGCTTAGGCCGCGAGAATTTTGGCGGCGACGGCGATAGAGGGGCGGAGTTTGGTCTGGCCGACTTCCTTGAAGGCTGATAGCGCGCGCTTCGCCAAGGTTTTCGGATAGCAAGAGAGACGCTCATACGCTTTCGAACGGCGGAGGTCTGACAAGTCGTCGAGGATGATGCATATACCGACTTTCGATCACTATCTTCCTCTTATCTCTTAACCGAAATACCACAGACTATCCGCACCTAAGAATCATAGCGTTATTTGATGTCGTCATTGTTCTGGTGGTCGCGAAAGAAAGTACGACGGATAAGGCGACAATATAGTGTAAATGATATCTCAAGAGTCATTACTGAGATAGCGCTTTACAAGAATAGTTCTGTAGCGTTTAAACTTGTAATATTGTAGACCGGATTCCGTTCGCTTCAGAGGATGATGATTCCCCTAAGACTCCGGGAATCCTACTAACTATTTATACATAAAGATTCTCTTTAATCCGCTAACTCCTCCAATAGCAAAACCCCCGCACTGCCTTCGCTACTGCTCCGGTTTCCTACGAGGTGGGGTAGAGAAATCTCTGCCTATGGCGTGATCGTAGTAACCGAGTTACAACCGAACCCCGCTTTCCTATCCTATGTCACCCGATCCTTGGCACCATCGCACTAGGACAATATCATTATCCGACTAGTAGTCTAGGCGCCAAGCAATCCTGTAACATGATTGCCATTGTCCTCTCCTGTTCCCTCTTGAGATCTGCCCACTATATGTTTTGGGTGGTAGGAGGGAGTGTGGTGTCTAAAGCGCTGCTTTTGAGACTTTGGAGTGGTGGAGGAAGGAGGAAAGGAAGGATAGCTATTGGCACACTTATTAGTCTTTGATATATATATGGAGGTAGGTTTGTTACGCAGGGGGAATTGACATTCGTCTACAATCAAGTTTAATTCCTGGCCTAGCCCAAATTAGTTTCGTATCGAGAGCGAGCCTTCTATAAGACGTAGTAGTACTTGCGAAAAGCCTAGATCTTCGTGTGTCAAAATTCTCTTTTAGCTGCGAGACTTGCTTTAGGACACCGAGACTTTCTTTAAGAAACTGGCTTGGTAATTCTGTGCTATCTTCAAAGTATTTGTTATGATAAGGTGTCTCGTGTTTTAGCCGATGGCGATAGCAAAAACATTATTCTACAGATCTTTTTTCTATAAATTGATTGGCTACAAACGCCACACACAAATCAGGGATCTACTCGGACTCCTCCCGCACGCGACCTGGCTTAAATGTTATATAATAGCCGCTTGGGGAAATAATTTTTGGCTGCACTGCGCTTATTACTCACTGTTTATTGAGGCCGCGAATTTGAAAATTTCACTGTGCCGTGAGAGCGGTAGTGGCTCCCGCCGCTGTGGTTATTGACCCCAAGCTCGTTTCTCATACCAACATACCTAAATGCATACCCTCTGTCGCCATGTGATGGATAGACTGCTAAGGCCTAGGCCTGATCAAAATCCGTAAAAAAAAAAACCCTGTCAATCACCATAAAGCACTCGATTAATTACAAAAAGGGCCATGATCTGTTATCTGCTTCACTCCTATATAGGTGATGATCTACCTAATGGAGACTTGTTACATGTGCCAACCGACCTCAATATCGTGTCGCCCACCATAATCCAGTTGTGTTCGAAATACATCTATTATGTATAATTATAAGGGACAGCAATCAACAGACGGAGAGATCCACCTTCAGGCCGTCAATTCTCAAAACAACAGCCCGACTGTAAGCGTCTAGCATATAGAACTGTATGGCAGCTGCAGAGCGGCGCCACTACATACAAATTCGCACCAATGCATTCCCAAGAAATACTCTAGGTACCCTATGTGCCCGAGTACCGGGTATGGGGTCTGTAGACAGTTAAGCGAGTCTGCCCGCGCGGGTTCATCGGGGCACATCGCTCGGGGTACACTACTCAGGCGGAGTTGAAGAGAAACACAATGCTATGTTTTGTTTTCCTGTATTTTTTTCGTCGTTGGTTGGCGCCCATACAAATAAGCTAAACAAGCGAGGGTTCTCGGGTGCCTAGGATGGGGGTTTAGAACCTGAGCGGGAACCAACCACTTGGAGTTTAAATCTGAACCAACCCCCAACCCCCCAACCCCACCCGAACCCCTCTGTGAAATCTAGGTTGACCTCACCACCCACTCCTTCAATCACTCGATCATGACTAACCGGAATATTTTTCAGAAAAACCTTATGTAAACACTGGGACAGTCATGCTTTTCTCGACGCAACCTTTGATCACCTCCGTAAAAAGGGAAAAGCACACCGATTCATACACTCGAAGGCCGTATCGGTTTGGCTGTACTCCCTGAGACGCGTTCAGATGATTGAAGACAAAGAACCGGCGGAAAAGGCTAAATCACTCCTTAAAAAATAGGATCCCCGGGCAAGATCTCTTTCAAACCTCCAAATATATTGGCCATTGATTTGCGCATTGAGGATTGGATACGGCTTTACTGTATTCAAGGGTATAAGACGCTTGCAATAATTGAGTCCTGCCGTCAGGGTTCTTTCTTGGGTAGTAGGCTTTTGATAAGGGGCCTTGTACAATTGTGGTTTAATGTGGGATAAAATGTGGGCAAGCACCATGCTGCGGATTTTTTTTTTGTAATTATGCTTATACTGTCCCTACCAACTATTTAAGACACACGTGCACATTAATGACATAATTTTCTTTTGTATAGCATACATAGTCCAGAGATTAACGCTTCCTGATGTTCCTTTTTTTTAAAAAGGAAAACCAAAAATAAAAAAACCATAACTGCAAAAATTCACTAATATATGAAAGGGGGTCTTGCGGGGAGGTATCTTGCCCAGCCCGCCGAGGTTCCACCGTATCCGTTACAGCGTTTCCCTACGCCACTAGAGTAACATCAATGTTCAGAATCGCTAGTTTAAGCCAAATAGGAAAAAAGATCGGCACGAAAAGATCAGTGTGATTTGTTCAATGGTGCGCAGAGACCATTGGTACAGTATCCTGAATACATCCGTGATAGCAGGGCTATACACACAAGGCTATTTCAAGGTAAATATGAGTGTGCAGATGCTCTTCATTAAGAGTATGCTTAGTGCTTGGGTGTGGTTGAGATGTTCTGTACGATTGTGTTGTATTGTGATAAAGTATTTGGGCGTTATCTCTTCTCTTGCCGATTTTTTTTGTTGCAACAAAGGGCTGGCAACGATCTCGCAGAATTTCCCACCCACAACAGCAAGAGGTTTTGTTTTAAGTAGTTCGATTCCGGCCGTGTTTCAGGTAGTCCGGTTCTGACCGATAATAGTTGTACCCATGTGACGACTTATGTACTGGGCAATTCAGGCCTGCCTGCCATAATTGGAACCATGGATTCAATTTCATTACTTTTAAACCTCACCGATGTAACGGGACTTGTTTTGTTGGAATTCCTTCAAAGGGCACTATTCTATTGTTGTTTTTCTTGGCTCGTTTCACGTGTTGAAATCACATACTATCATTCGCTCTTCGCCAAGAACATTGGTCTCAATCATACACTATCACTCGCTCTTGGACAAGACCATTTCACGTGATACGTGCGCAGGTGTCCTCGGAATGGGAAAACCTATTTAGATATCACCAACCCATTTTGTATGGTCCTTGTTAGCAGCTGAGGTCTTCGAGCGGTAATTGAAGCCCCCCGGAAAGCATATTGTTCATTCCGGAGACGGGGTACCCCTCCACCTGTTCCCATGGGGTGGGCCATGGGGACCTACCATTAGACCCCCGACGGCATGGTGGATACACCAGATCAATGTTGGTAGAAGTTTTTGGTGTAAGCCACCTATGGTTGGCTTTGTTGGCACTATTGCGTGCAAGCTCGTCCCCGGAAAGCCCCCAGGCCCTCTTTCCTCTACTCGTTCTACTCGGAACATTCGAACGGGAAACCCCTTTCCGCCCTGTGGTACACGAGTCGAAAAGATAACTTATTGTCTGTAGAGGATGAAAATCTTGGGCCCTTTTCCCATACTAATGTATCCTAAAACCAAGGATGCTTTATACCTCCAGTTACGTAACTCGTGCACTTTCACGAGTTTTCGGGATAGCCATATCTCCACTCCCCGATAAAATATCATCGCTGTATGGTAAGCTATCATATAGGGGGGTATAAGTTATCATTCGGGGCAGCGGGGGCGGCAGGGGCGGCAGGGACGGCGGGGGCGGCGGGGACAGCAGGGTGGCGGGGACGGCAGGACAGCAGGAACGGCAAGGCAGCAAGCTAAACCATTAACATCATCGCCATCACCATCTTCATCATCATCGCCATCACCATCGTCATCATCATCGCCATCACTATCACCATCAGCTTTTCACCTTCACCATCATGAATGCCAACTATCAAGATCATTAGAACAGTAGTAGATAAACCCCCACCTGTTTTGATCAGATTCATGTGCAAATACTTCTTGTAGTTATTGTGTTCCCCAACTCTGGCATGCCCAATGATGGAAGAGATGACCTGAAGGTGCTATTGATATGGGCGGTGATGCATATAATAGTTTTGTGATGATCCGGTGATGAAGCTGAAAAAGTTCGTGATGGCTTGGCATAACCCCGCCTATATATCGTCCTATCAGGATATATATATCGTCCTTTCAGGATATATATATATTGCCCTTTCAGGATATATATATCCTGACAGGATGATATATAGTATACATATCCTGACAGGATGATATATATCGGTCTATATCCAGTGCGAAGGATAACTTCACTTTTTGAGCCCAAAACATGCAGAATTATCATTTCTTATCCTCGTGCCTAGGATAGATTACCGTGTCACCATACAAATCGATGTACCACAGGGATCCGGCCCAAAGGTTTGATTCTCTACAATTTGATAGGGGCGTTTTTCGTGGAATTATGTGCCCGAGGTTGGTTTTTCCTTTCTTCCGATCTTGAGGTTACAAGCCTCAGTCATCGTTGCCTTCATATACTGCGTAGTACATAGTATCAGCCCATAGAATTATTTAAATAGAGGGTAGAACTAGAGTGTGGCAAGCGGACAGCGTTAACATATCTGCATATCTTTTTGGAGAGTGACTCCCCCCCGTAGCCTCCGAATAGAGCATTGCGGTAACCATAAATCTCGTTATAACTGTAGCCTGAGCTGATTGTTGTACATCACGGTCTGGTTCTGCGTAATGACGCCATGGGATTATATCTGAAGATTTCGTTATCTTGTCGAAGGCTGGGTCCTTGTGAAGTTCTTCTTCATGAAATCTTATGTATATGTTAGGACAATGGATGTCACTTTAATTTACCACTCGACCAGAATATTACTTAGTTGATCCAACTTTTTCGATATCTTTCCATCTCCCTTCTGGTGCAAGCAGCTTTTGGTGTTGCTGCTGGCGGAGCTAGCTCATCCTCGAGCTGCAATCTAGATTCCTCTTCATATAACGATATTTACTCGGAAGGTCTGGCCGAGACAAATCGAAAGTGATGATGCTCTCTTTGAACTTGGGCATTTTGAATAAGTTGGGAACTGGAAAGTATAGCGAGGAGCTAGAAAATGTATCGTAGACGGAAAATGGTTTCTAATTTATACAACTTCTAGGCAAGGCACCCCAAACTAATTATCACAAATTGTATATTTTGCTGGCCGGCGCTCCCGTCCAATCTCACCCTAGAGGATTTCAAAGCAAACACCTAGAGCAAACACCTGGAGCAAACGCCTGGGGCGTGATGCTTGCCTCGTGGTTCACTAGTTGGTACGGATTACACTAGTCTGTTCCGGCTATTATCACCCGCCTGTTCCGACTGTTATCTGTTCCGACTGACTCTGCATATTGATACAGGGGTGTTTGTTGGAATTTTGGGGGTATATAAATGTACATACTAATGTCTAGAACCATCCTATTGGCAGTGTATGGTAACATATTCTGGCTCCAAAATGTATCAGGAATTAACGGATTGATCCTTCATGTCGGCACATAATTCTTGTGTATGACGGGATGCCCAATTTTCACAATTCTATGAACGGACACATACATGTATTTAACGCCCCTGTTTGGGTATTTGTTCATCGTTCTCTGGCGGGGGGGTAAAAGAAAAAAAGAGTTCGTTACCTGGGATTCCCACATGGTCACCCACTGCAGTACTAACCAGGCGATATCGTGCTTGTGTATGGCAGAGCGAACGGGATGCCCAATTTTCACGATTCTATGAACGAACACATATTTAACGCTCCTGTTTGGATATTTTTCGTCGTTGTCTAGCAAGGGAGGGCAAAACAAAACAAAAGAGTTCGTTACCTAGGATTCCCACATGGTCACCCACTGCAGTACTAACTAGGCGATATGATGATTGGGTATGGCAGAGCGGACGGGATGCCCCATTTTCATCATTCTATGAACGAACACGTCAGTTAGGGTTGATTATGGGGTTTTATACTTCGTTACAAAGCTTTAGGCCCGACATCCGAGACCACGCAAACCTCAAAGTTCTCCACATGTAAAGGGGAAAGGAAAGGCGATATTTATTTAAACCGAAGGGAAGAAAATAGGTTTGCCGTTCCTCCTCTTATATTAGTGGACGTAAATCCCTGACCTCGAGATCCAAGTCGGACACTTGATATCCCCTTACCTCTCAAGACTCTGTAGACAAGCCTTTACGTGGCCCTCGTCCGGGGGAATCAAAACCGTAACTAATTCGTTACCACCACTATCTCTAGTAGCCTAAATTAAAATCCCAGACTTGGGTCCCGTTCTTCACGAACCCAGAAACATATTGTGGTTTTTGTATCATATTGGGTTAAAAGGTTTTATTATTATTATTTTTTTTGGGGGGGTGCGGGCACCCGCGATTCATTTCAGCCTTGTAAACAAAGTCTATATATATATAGCGGGTCGCGGAGTTGTATTGTTTTTGATACCCCGCAAACTTTGGGATCATAAGGGATCACTCGACGCCAAGCCCGACATGTGTGATGTATTCGGTTTTCCCCAACCACTAAAATAAAAAGATTGTACAGCGAGGCTCGAGTCTGGTTGATAAAGCGAGTTCAAGCGGCTGGTGCTTGAAAGGCGGACTAGGTGGTTTCAAAAAAAATGTAGCAAATTAGCAAACATCCATAGTGCGACTAGACAGAAATTCAGAATACTAGTCCGGCACACAGTAAGTTGTAGTTCATCGTGGGTTGTTCAAGAAGCAGATGTGATGTACTTAATCCCATTCCCATAAGCCAGAAATACTACCTGTAAGTAGTTAATAAGTATCTATTGTATCGCCACAATCCCCTACCATTCTGAGCGGGGCGAAGCCTTATGCCTGACTTGATATGAGGAGAAAGAAGCTTTGACGTCTTTTTTATTTTTTTTTGAGGAGGGATAGGTGGTTATACACGCTGAGTAGGACTATCACAAGGACCGACGCATATTAGTAATTTCTTCAAAATCCCGGGCCCCACTAGCCTAGTAGAACCGCCACTCTAAATTCACTCGTTGACTATCACGACCCCACATACATAAAGCGATACGTGGGGGGTAGTACGACTTGGACTCTGAATTTCAGAGGTATGGCGTGGAGGGGCGAATTGGTGCTGTTGATTCAGCGGTGAATAGATGATAAATAGTAGAAGTATTCCGCGTTGAAGGTTGGCGAGTTGCTTTGTGCTATGGCGTGGAGAACCCATTAGATTTAGAGCGGGTGGTGAAAGAAGGGGTAGTGCTCGGTGATGGAGGTTTGCATATTTCCCCATTTATACTGGGTGTGATATATTGTGTTAATGCAGGCCATCCGAGGTTTTCGTAGCGAAAGAGCCAAGGAGGAGGAGGTAAACTAAGAGTGGGACTAAGGCTTGAATATTAGCATCACTCGTTGACCGACTTTGCCGAGTATGGAACTCTACCTTTCCGGCCAGATGCGGCGAACATTCCAGGGTCCCTCCAACATTCCCCTACGTGCTCCAATTATATCTTTAGCCAATCAACTTTGTTATACTCGCTATACCTAACAGGAGACAACGCTTCAACTTACACTACCATAATTCGGCTCCGAATACGAGGGCCATTGAGCCCCCGCTCAGAAATTCAAAGGTCGGCTCCCCCGACTAGCTTCCCTCGGACCCATGCTGTCACGCGTGCCAAGTGCCCCCTAATCAGCCAAAGCAAGTACATGTCGTTAGACATTCCGGCTATAATGGGAGTGGGGGGCTCGTGGTGGAGACTCTGGCCGACGCTTGGTATGTAGAATAAGACAGGAAATGTGGAATGTGGACAAGAGCCGTCGTGACTACCACAAATTTTTTAAAGCGAGAGAGAAACATATCGTTCGTGGTGATGCAGGCTAACCATGAGTATGGAGAGATGCAGGGAGTACTTTGGTTCCCCCCCTCATTTGTCCTCCAGACATCCGTAATCATTCTGGAGATGCGGCGGCCGCAGCCAGTATTGTTTATTCGGTAATCGGCTGTCTCTAAATCTAGAAGGACCAGTTGCTGTATTTAGTTTTGAAGATGCTAGTAGGCGGCGCGGATGCCATCAGAATCTGTATCTATTAATCTACAAGTAGGTGAGGGGTCCTAATCCACCCACTGTACGCAATTATGAGGAGGAATAATTTTCCTTGGGTTCCGGAACGTTTAACAGGTACTTCGCGTTAGGATTTAGTACATATTGTCTTTGGCGAAGTAGATTTGTTCATGCTCATGATTGCTGAGGAGGACACGTAGTTGGAATGTGCTTGGCAAATCTCCCACGGGAGGGAATACTTGATACCAGGTGAAAAGGGGCAGAACGAATTTAATAAATTAGATAAGGTACATAAGTATGTAAATGCACTACGTGTATAAATGGGCTAATCAATCAATGAGTTGATACATACTCATGAGATATCACTCGTAAACCACTATATACTCAACGTTTGCATTAAACACAGTCGCATGCTAGTGTAGGTTTTATGCGCATTTACCAAGGAAACCCTGTCGTATATACATGTATCTACATGTACTTAAGGAGTACGGAATGGGAGGGGACTGGATGCGTGCCTCTCATGGGGGAGGGGCGGGGCATCACGAGTCAGTACTTATGACTTGTGATTACACGAAACGAAAACGAATTGCAGCAAAGGAAAGAATTAGAGAAAAATTTGGCCGGGATACTTAAAGAACCTAATGGCTTAATTGGATATCGATCGATAACATAGACCTTCATGGAATATCACTCGCGCCATTTATTAGACTGGATACAACAAATAAAACTTAATCAGGTTGGCTATGAGTCAATGATATACGTCGGGGACTAAAGTCGTAGTTGGGTACGCGTTCTGTGGATCTGAATATGTGTTCTCTCCTATGAAGACCCCTGTCGCTTCGGAGGATGCGAAACAGAAGGGAACAGTCCAGGAGCACTCGGAGCTGTGGTTAAGCGAAGAGAGAGAGGGAGAAACAAGGGCTATACATGAGATTAGGCTAAGAAATATAGTGAATTAGGCTTGATTACTCGAGTCGATAATATACTATGTAGTCATATGTCTTCATGAACTATCACTCGTACCCACGATGATACTTCTCAAACGAAATACCAAGCATAGGTGTATATCTTCATGCAGTCGAAGATACAAGTGGCCCTATTACACACAAAAACTTGGGTAGATACATTAGGAAACAGCTGGAGATGTCTTATCTTGTGCCCCTGCTGACTGGAGAACCCGGCGGAAACTGTTTGAATGTTTCCATGCATACTTGTACTTGATCAACAAACGTCATTGTCCTAGATTTACACAAGTACATCCATAAATGACAGAAAACAAGGCGTCGTGGCCTTATCATGGGTCTGGGGGCATGGAACCTCGTCGATTTGCTGCATATACGCATACGTGGGTACTTCTATAGGGGAGTGGCAAGAAACAGCGTGGCCTTAGAGTAGAACTGACCAGTTGACAGCTTCGCCAACCTTGGCAATTGGATTTCGCCGACCTGTTACCCTCCTCCGTTTCTACTTCTATTAAACTGATTCTTTTTCTCCCCTCTTCCTCCTCTTTCTCTTCTCTTCCCGGGGGCGGCGGCGGTTTCGAGGCCCTCATTCAGTTAAGTGATTCCTTCCCTTTTCTGCCCCTCCTGTATTCAGAACTTGGTGAAGTGTCTCTTCGATTTACTTATATATGTATTATGTACTTTAGTATATATCCTTTAGGGATCGAGTCTTATTCTATTCTCTGTAAATATTATATACGGAAAGTTTTCCCTTCGTTTTTCTTTGAGATTTTCTGATTCAACTTATTTTAGGGATCGAGATTTAACAGGCCCTTTTCCTTATATATATTTACCATTCCTCCATCACTGTATTCCCACAGGTTGCCCTCCTCTCATGATATTTTCCGAGATTTTTCTGACAAAAGTTATTTTTGGTTGGAATCGAGTTTTGATCCTTTTCACCATTCATCATATTCACTATTCTTCCGGCATTTTATTCCGTGATATTAAAAGCCTCTTACCGACACCGAAAGCATTCCTAAAATAGCGAAACTGCGATGTCATTCCGCCTTTTTTTATGTGAAAATATATCTCGTGACGATCTTTCAGGATTATGGAAAGGTTTGTCGTTTTCTCCCGTCTATCATGTGTCCATACTAAACCTAACATCTCCTAGAATTATATTTCTATGTTGTCTACTTGGATATTTGTCTATCTGCATTTTATTTCATTTTCTTTGTAAGGAACACTCTTTTTCCCACTGGGTTTTTTAACGAGGTTCCTATAGTCATGTCATGGTAACTTTCATCGTTTTTCTTTTTCGACGCTCTCCCAGCATTGTCGTTTTGCCGAGAATTGGCGTGTTTATTTACCTTCCCTTCCCATATTTTACTTTGCCGAGCGTGGCTTGTTTATTTAACCCCTTATCTCATTGAAGAACGTGTATTACACCCTAATATGTTTGTTACTTCATGTTTATTTACCCCCTATTCGTTGGAAAAAAACGTGTATTACACCCTAATATGTTTATTACTTCTATGTTTATTTACCCCCTACCCATTGAAAAAAACGTGTATTATACCCTAATATGTTTGAAAGAATCTTTATCTATCTACCTGCCCCATGTACACTATACCCCTATGTTTGGGAGTTGTTTATTTGATTTACGAATCGCTTTTTTCCATATGTTTGAGTGTTTATTTACTATACCCTTATGCTTGGGAGCTTGTATATGTACCTTAATTGTATTTCTACGTTGTACGATACACTCTTTTCCCACTGGGTTTTCAACGAGGTCCCGATAGAATACAAGTCATTTTTAAAGCCAAAGATATACTTGAGTAAGTGGCCGTGCACGTGGTGGTGTCCGTTCGCGGTCCCCTAGCGTAAATGCATCGTTGTATTCCCGGTGATAGTTAAACAGATATGTATACGTGTCCACTATATGGGGGTTAATGATTCGATCATGTCTACATTTCTTACTGGACTTGTATGAATTTTATTATAGTGGTTTTGATTTTAATGAAAAGGAAAAGGCCTTTTATACCATGTATCTTAGTATTTAGTTGCTAGGGCCCGATTACCCCGACTACCCTTAATTGGCTCATATACCATAAAGTCACTAGGACTTACTTAGGTATCAAAATATAGATTGCGTCATAGACTCTCACTCGAGCATGGAGCTAAGCACAACTTGTGGAGCTAGAATATTGACCCTGGTTACGGAAGTTCCTTTTGGTACACTGTGAGTGCTAGTGGGTACTCATTATTATTATTATTAATGGGTTATCGAGCCTATCGGCTCGTCCCCTTTATAATATTTATTCTAGCTAGATGTACTTAATGTTCGACGTACAGACTGCTTTCGTGTGTCGTCCTGTAACGTTGCACGTCTCCGTCGGTGACATGATCGAAAGCTTTGACCTACATGTATTCTCTCCTATGCTATACGTAATATTCAATAACGAATTAAATTATCGTGTTAAACGGACCTCTAGATCTACCCCCGCCTCCGGGAATAGCCTAAAAAGGGCACGACCACCGAGTGTATGCCCCTTTGGTCGCGGAGCGGAATTGTAGGTGTTGTGTGTCCCCCAGCTCTGAGCACGGGGGTGGGGGGGGGGGGGGCCAGAGCTCTACACCACCTCAGCCACTTCCCGCGGCTAGCCTGCTTAGAAACAAGTATTCGTAGTCATTGACCCTGTCGTGTTCGGTCATAGAACGATGAAAGTGGGGCATCCCGTCCGCTCTGCCATACCCAAGCATCGTATCGCCTAGTTAGTACTGCAGTGGGTGACCATGTGGGAATCCTAGGTACCGAACTCTTTTGTTTTTTGTTTTTGATTTTAGCATGGCCGTGGTGGGTTGTTTTTTCGCTGCGTTTCTTTTGAGGGGTGGGTGACGATTTCGTTGTCGGTCTGTGTCATTCCTTTCGGAAGTGTCTTTCTCTCCTCACCGACAGGGTTGCGCTCCGGGCAGTTGCTCTACGGACGGAGTTCAATGTAGCCTGCGCTATTAGGCCCCCTGGATGTACACGTCTGTGTATTTAAGGAAGAATGAAAGGCCGCAGGTGAACCACACACAGCATCACCATCAAGAATATTCCAGTACTCATCTCATACATGAAGAACAAGAAGGCTGTTTCGTCCAGTTAAATCGAAGTCCTGGTCTGTAGCCATAAGGTACGTCTATACCCTTTCCGGCTCCCCAAACCTAGTACATCTAGTTTCTTTCCTGGGGTGGGGGGAGTTTAAGAGTTTCTAGTCTTTATTGTCCTAGACTACGGGGGCGAAGTTGGAACGGCCAGGTATCGGTTGGCGTGACTTTACACCATAACTAACATGGCTGAGCATCTCGGTCATTCCAACTCCACCGCCCATACCCTTGTACTTAGGGAGCAGGGCGGGTGGCCGTGACTAAAAGACATATTGATCGAACCGGCAATAACGGATGGTTCAGAAAGGGATAACGTAGGCTGAAGGGGGTTTGGGGGGTAAACACAAGAAATTAACCAATCAAGCGGGTGTCATGGTGGCGAGAAGAAAATGCTGGATGGCCGCGGACTCATAGTGATATCTAGGGCGCGCGAAATAGGGCGGAGGAGAGACGTAATTCAACATGCATATATGGCCCTTCTGGTTGATCCCGGCAACGCCTCATAGCTCTCGATGTTGCTGCTCCGTCACATCGGGGTGGTATAGGCGTGTGTGGGTTTGAAACCAACTGGGAATTCCCTTGACAGGCGGCGCGCAGGAAAATTGTGGGATGTGGGAACTTGGATGAAATTGAGAGTATTGTAAATGCTCCGATATCACTCGCATTGCTACATCTGCCCCCAAGACACTTACCCCCAACACCCGGAAGAGTTGAGAAGATGCACGCAGCCATTCCTACACCAATCTCTGATAGAAGGTACTTATGTTACTAGCAGTACCACTAATTCATCCCCGATTAATATTACTAATGCCCGCTAGGCAATGTTCCGAGGTTTTGCTCAAGTCCTGGTTCAGAAGGATCACTCGATCGCCAAACTAACCGCAGGCAACTTGGGAAATGTAGCGTTGGCAATGGCGATGTAAAAGGAAAGGCGATATGCCGGGTGTGGTAGGTCCCGGCATACACGGGAGTGGTGGGATGAAGAGCTTCATTTTCGCAGACGTATGGACTGCTACTCCGAGGCTAGTATTCCAAGAGTACTTGTCCTTGTGATGTAGAAAGAGATATTATTTTGTTAGCTCCGCACGGTAGCAGGATAAGCCGGGCGCGCGAAAAACAAAAAACAAAAAACCTGCCTTTTGGATGTCAATCATGATTGATCACTCGGACAGAACCCTAACCCTAGTATTGGGCGAGCCGGGGAAAATATATCCTCCCTGTAATAATTGTGGCAAGGTCTAGACCACTCTTATATTACGCCACTACTGTTGTTTGCCAAGGCGATTATTGTTATAAAGGGCTGTTAAATTCCCTCCTGTATTACCAGTAGGCATCACAAGAATTACTTCCGCTACAATAGTCAATACCTCAGACACCTAGTGCTCTTGTGAACCATGGGGTTTCTTTCTTGTGCAGTGCCTCATGGCGTCGACAGCGAAGTAGGGTACAGTAGAGAGATTGGGGGCGTGTCTGTGGTATAGTAGCATTGAAATTGGTCCGGAGATGGGGTCTGGGGGTTGGTGGTCGTTTTTGGTATGGTGACGTCTGGGCGCAGTACCCGCGGCACTTGCCAGAGCGTCTCCTCGTCAGCAACCCCTATTCAACGTATATTCTTCTTGCGTTCGACACGCACGCCGGGGGCGCATGTCGAACTGAATACCTTATCCGTGGACTTTTGGGAGTGAATGCGTTGAAGGAGAAACAAAAGTCATAAATAAACGGCAGAGGGATGATAAAAGTGGCACGAGAATATACGATTCGGTGGCATCTTAAGTAGTTGAGTAATGTCACAAAAATTTTCTTTTTTCCCCCTTTTCTATCTAATTTATTCATTACATACAGCCTCGGCTATAACAAATACCACAAGCTTAAACTTCAGCTAGATATTTAAAGCTAGTGCTCTTGTCTTTTCTCAAGGTTTCTGAGAGTATCCTATTCAGGCCATACTACAACGGAGCCATATATTGACGCATCCTCAACCCTTTTGCTTTCGAGCGGCAGTCCTAGTTTCGTTTTTATTGTAGTCACAGATAGTCACTCGCCTCGAAACAGGTGGCTAGGGATTGATTTTTACCGCAACGTATAGCTGGAAACCATGGCCAGTTTATCGTGGAATTAGTCGGGATATTGATTTGCTGACCCTATTATAGCGCCAAGCTGCCTGGTTTGGTAGGGTACATGCCGCTGCGTGTTCGTTTGGGGGAGGCCGTCATATCACCGGGAGGCGCGCGGCCAAACAAGCAAGAGAATAGATCCACGCATAATCCTACGCCTAATTACGCTCAAAGTCAACGAAAAACAAGCCATTATCGGGGAAGAAGTAGAATCCGCCCCGTATAGCACGCGCACTTCGCTTCTTTTTCTCCATCCCTAATCCTCATATAACTATGAACCCCACCTCTAGTCACTACGCTAATTCCGCCAAAAGCATCATCAATGGGTTTTTGAGGTTAGAGACTTGCAGTACCATGTACCAAAGTGGCGGGAACGATAACGAAAACTACGGTGGGCGCCGTAGCAGGTGCCTCTAGTGCGGAAGATTAACTGGCGAACAGTGTTGAGAGACATTTCAAGTCGAAATAAGTGGGGCTAGGTGTAATTAATGGTGGGGTTGAAGGACCTTGCGCTCATGTGCCGTTCTGGATTCTGCACCGCGGGAACTGTGAAATACTCAATTGGCCGTTCCGCCTTTCCGGTCATGACGCTTCTCTCTATTCTGTCTGAGGCCGGCACCCCCGCGTTCACTCAGTCCACGTGGTCCCCCATCAATTCAAATAAATATAACATTTTCATATACTCATCTGCTTCACAATCCTCTCGACAACTCGGACACTCTGATCCCACGTGATACTATACTCGTCATATTATATTATATCTTCAAGAGCGACAACGCGCTTCTTCGAACCCAGACTACGGAAATAAAGTCAATCCCTATCCTTCCGATCGAGTCAATCCGGCGCATCAGCACCTCAACTTTACCCTGCAAGCTCTTTACATCTACAGATGGAGAGACATACACCATTCTTGGCATTGATCTTCTTCACATCCTGCTCCTCAATATGAATCGCCATTTTCATGGCTCCACTTGATCTTATTGCTTACTGACCCTGTCATAGACCTATAGCAAACCTCTCGTAAACCTGCTAGCGACTAAAGTGCCAATCCGCAGGCTATCATATAGCTAAGGTCGAAGGGAGTTTATATATCCCTTTTCACAGTCAAAAGGGGCACCCCCCCCCTTATATACACCCCACGCCCGATAGCTACGCTCCAATCATTTCACTACTACACGGGTGATATGAGTGTGATGATGTAGATATAAATCTCTAAGCGATGTAACTAATTAAATAGTCAACCGATCGAAGCCCAAACGTCATAGCAACCTCCGCGCAAGCCGTGTAGAAAAAAAACTTGACCTATACCACCAGCCAGCACCTTAAAAAAACCATTTAGTTTCGCGCGCTCGCTCGCTCACCTCCAGAAGTACAGAAAATATCTGCACACACTGCGGCATAGTAGATCACACTCCCGAAGCCAATTAGCAACTCGGAGTCGGACCACAATTCTCCTTAACCTTCTTTCTAAACACGCCTACAAAGTTTGCAGTATCAAAGCCTCCCTTAATTGAGGGTAAACGCGCCAATGGGCAACATCACCCAACAGTTAGTCCTCTTGAATCCATCCTTTACATCCTGGCCAAGGCTCGTAAAGCCCTGGTCGACCCTTTTGGTCAGATGCTCAATTTCAACTCGTGCACCTCATGGTCCTTGCTATAATCTCGCGATGAAGCGGGATTGCTTACTTTATAATGTACCTCCTTGAGTTTTTTTGATAACTTTTGTTGTCTGGAGTTCGGCGACCCCCCCCCCTCCCCCCCCACACGCACATGGGGGGCAAACCCGGTGAACGTCGGACAGCTGAGCGCCCACATGCACAGGGATGGTGTTAAGCATAACCCCCCGCAGATGCAAGACTAAGCGGCTATGGAAACATGCAGGGTTTCAGCACGACATAATTATCCACAGCATGGAACGATCGTGTCGGGCGGGTATGGGGCCGGGTGTGGGTGTATGCAGGAACGCGAGATATCCGATGGCCGGGTGTAACAATGTTCCCCCATTCTCCTGTGGAATGTCGATAGTAAATAAGTAATCAACGCATATATAGGCGAGCAGGGAATTGGCGAAGGAGTGTCGCGCCATTGTCTGTGTGCCTGCAGCTACGGAATGACGTGATGGGTGGAGATCAAGACCTCCCTAGTCAGAAGGCCGGCGGGCGGACGACGGACGAAACATACATAGAGGGGATGATGAGGTAGGTGGCCGGTTATAGACATCGTCGTCGTCTATCTAGTAAGGAAGGCCAGGTCGAAAGGGGTTTGACCAGTGGATATCGGGAAGGCGGGGTTGTCTACCAACATTCCAATCGGTCACCAGAGGGCATGATATTATGCTTTGAAATTAACTGTAGCTAGGCCTATAAGAGTTGCTTATACCACGTGCACGACGATAATATACTTATGTATCCTGGCTTATGATCGGTATGGGCGTGGATGGATGAGCGTAGTATTATAACTACATGTTTGTCTATAGCTACCCAGTACCTAGTCTGATGTCAATCGAGTATATATTTATTCTACTAGCTGGAATTTTCAACTCTGGGAGGTAGATATATTGCGGCGCATGTTCAGCGAAATCAGAGGAGATGATACAGCTTATAGCTACTACTTCTGGTTGTGGAACAGCCCTATTCACCACTGGAATGCAATATATTACTGTTACTACCACATTCGCTGGGGGGATATAGGGCTGACCGTGAGTCTTAAAGGCCTTGCAGGTGGGCGGTCTAAATTGTTAATAAATCATATCCAAAACTATTAGAAATGTTGCAACTGTGTATCTAACTGCATATAGAATTAAGGCTAATACTTTCCACCGTTCGATTTGCGATATAGGCACAGCCACTCACCCCCGTGGACTCGCCGCCGCCGCACGAACCTCACAACAAGACATTGGCCAAAGCGCCCTTCCCACAAAAGATGAGTAGATATGTATACTGCTATCAACATGCGGTACTGCACTCGCTGTGGCCTATACTCCGTGGCCATATTATTTCTGCCGTGCTTTCAGAGACGGACTGATCATCTGTACAATAGAACCTCAAAATCCGAGGACCCTGATCCCTTCCTTTAAAGGGTGATATTTTTCAGCTCCTCTGCAAAAATTGTCCTCCTGGCAACCGTCCGAATGAAGCCAGATTTTGCGGTATCGAAATGTACAAAACCTGATACCCGTAAAATATCACAAAAGAAAAAAATAGAAATGAAAGGTACAAGAAGAAGAATTTTGAGGGCATCTCGACGCGGCCAAATTATAACATGCAGGGGCTCGCAACGCCGCAGAGCCCATACAGAGCCGCGCCTTTATTTTAACCCTGGCCCTGGCACATTCCTCATTCAATATATATATACATGTATATATATATAATATACCCCTTATGGCGCAGCTAGCTAGCTAGTATTTGTAACAACAAATTGAAATGTAAACTTGGCCGCACTAGTACGTCTGGGGGGCGTTAACCGCTGGAGAATCTATCGATATCCCCCGGCTTTTGAGGAATCATGGGATCGGCCTCAGGGCAAAGAAGGTATAACTATTAGTATATTTACGCCCGCGTGCCCATTAGACCCCTCTGCTTAATTAGTGTTCTACCTCCGAACATTCTTTCCTATATATCTCTTTCCACAGCGAAGCATCAAGCAGTACCTCCTACCCAAGATTCGGCAGGCCCCCACCGCCGAATTCAATCACCATGCATTTCCCCTCCTTTTCCCTCCTCCTCTTCTTAATTCCACTCACGCTCGCCGTCCCTGTCCCCGCCCCAGCAGCGGCCGACGGCTACACTGTAACCTGCTACTACGACCACCGCGCTGCTATCCCACTCGCTATCGAAGCTATCCTCGCACGCTATGAGGACGACGACACGGTGCTCGAGTACCCCTGGGAACTATCCAACTATGGCGTCGTGCTGCGCGCCAACGGCGACACGGTGGTGAAGACGTCGACGGCGGTGAGGGAGGCAACGGACTATATTGTTAAGACGTGTCAGCCGGAGGACGGGAGCTATTATGGGGGATTGGTGGATTTGGTGAGCCATAGGGTTAGGTTGGCAAGTCCGGCTACCTGAGGTGCAGTGGAGGGGGTTTAGGGAGTTGTGATGGGCTGTGGGCATCGAATTGTTGAAATGTATACATGTAATATTGTTATTTCTAGAAATTTGTCAATTGTCTAGAATTTCGCTCAAGGGTTACTATTTCTCCAGCATACATATGTATACATGTGTCATGTTACTACCTATACAGACTATTCCAACGCACCTCCAAATAAATCGATAGATAAACAGGTGCAGAAACCAAGTACAGAGGTCTAGGGGCTCACGGGTATATATCTACGGGTGGATCTGGAATTGGGAATCGGCCTGCGTCATAACCTGCGGATCTCCTCCGCCTCGGCGCTGGGATTGCGCACTCTTCGCGCGTGTTGTGGATTTAGTTTTTTTTTTTTTTTTTTTTTTTTTACAAGGTAACCCCCTAGGAACCACGGTTACTGAGGACGGAAAAAAAGGTAAAATTGGGGGGTTGAGGAGCCAAGTAATAGTCTGTATCCGACGGAGAGTAAGTATACATATGTATTTGATGCTAGGGCTAGGGTTTGAAGAGGATGCATAATTTATTTTATTTATACTTCATACAGGATGGATAGTTTGTGACATAGGGTACTCACTTTGACTCAGAGATTACTAGGATTTGTAGGGAGACAAGCTTCGGCATTGTGCCCTATTTCGTATGACCTGTATTTCAGATCTGGTGATCACCGGCGGGGAGGGGGGGGGGGGGAGGGCCTAGGGGGTAAGTACCGCCCCAGTTGAAGGGTAAAAAGTAGTATTATACTCATACCACATACTTGGTAAAATACAGAAAGAACTTAGGTCGGTTTCCGGCCAGCTTTATGTCAAGACAAGTATAAAGTCAGTCTCGTTCCCAGACCCAATCGGTATTTCTTTAGGTGGTCTCAATACTGGTGTGGATCACTAATATATATAAAGTACTACAACATCACCAACTACACCAAGCTGCTAGGGATGGGCACGGGCCTAGTATAAAGGTTATGTATAGAACTCAGCATCAACCACCTCTACATGAAGGAAACTACATGTAGGCATATCGACATATGTAGGTCCGACCTACATGTATAATATATACTACTATAGCTTCTCTGATATCCTTTCTATCAATTATCTTGGGCACTCTCTATGGTCCTGGGGGGGGGGGATGGTTGGGTTCGCTCGGGCGGGGGGGTAACCTATGGTATGAGCAATTCCTTACAAAGAGATAATCTTGGTGGGTTATAGCAAGTGAAAACGGTTCTCCGTTATCCTACAAAGAGTAGTCCCCGCTCCCGACCATTCATTTAATTCTTGGTGAGATTAGAGAGACCCCTCGTTGAACTGTACCTCCAAGAATTCTTCGGACTGATCCTTTAGTTGCAACAGGTTCCGAAGCTCGGAGATATATACGCTATTGAGGACGTTTGGAAACTGAATTTAATGAGTCCTTACTAGATTACCCCCCCATCCTATCATTTCCTTAGCTGTTGGTGAGGCGGGCGACGTTGAAAACTCTGTAAAAAAAAGATTGCTGCATAGTCGAGGTGAAAGTAGAAACACTGGAGATACCAACGGCGGACTCAAATTCGAGGACTAGTTCTAACTCGACGAGAAGTAGACATGTGGAGATTTCTATGTGGAGATTTACAAGGGAGATTTCCAAGACTGATGGATGCAAAGGCAAGCGACACGACAAACGGGGAAAGCCTATAGCTAAGGCAGCATATACCCGTAAAATAAGGGGCCTATCCGATGCGTGGGGCGAATACCAAGTAAGCCCGCCTATCTATAATAGAGCTATTGAGTGTAGGTACCTGCCCTCGGATAGAAATCCTTTACTGGTGATAATCGGAGACGATAGGACAGTTATGGTTGTTTAATTGACGTGATATATCTGTATAAGTTTAGCCTCAAACAGACCAGCGCTTAATATAGCGTTTTTTCCCACAGATACTACATTTGGTAAGAGTGGCAAATTAAAAAAGAAGCAATCGCTAGGCAGGGTAGTAGTTCGTTTGTTAGCCGATCATCAGATATCACTCGATAATGGGTTCTCGGATGGTGGGGATATTCATCATTATTTATGTATAACTAGAGGGTCCTCGAGCAACTGAAGTGAATAAATAGACTAGAGCCTTATACTAAACTACCTCTTTAGTCATTGCCCGGAATTGGTGGACAAATATTAGTAACGTGAGGTGGGGTATTAAGTATGACAAGGACGTACGTGCTCGGCATGACTTGAAAGCAAAACCCCCGACGACAAACGCTTAAAAGATGTACAGGATCGGTATGCCGCGGTCTGCGAATGGAGGTACCTGGGGTGGGAAACAACCGCCAGCGAACACTTCCATTAAACCTTGATACGTCGCGTTATACAAATATCCCGAGATCAACTTTGGAAGAGTTACTCCACCTATAGTAAAGGTACTGATGCTTGAGTGGGGATTATATAAGTGGGCTGAAGGTTGAAATTCTGATCACCAAAACCTGTCCGTAATAGCAAATTTGTTGCTTTATTGGCATTACGTACAGCAGACTGTATTTCTAAAAGCAAGGCAAGCCACGGCCACATGTTACTGACGCCCGAGTGGTGAAGAGTGGGGGATCTCAGAGTCGGACCTTACATATGCGGAATATTCCGCTGACTGCATCGTCGTTTTAGGGAAAAAAAAGTATGGGTTCCAGATTCGATCCCCTTCTCGCCGGCACGGTACCTCCTCGGGGTACCCGAGATTCGTATCGGATATAATCACACGATCGCCCGGAATAACTCTCGGCATATTGCAAAATTGTGGATGCTGAGCACGGGCCGTTAATTATGTAATAAGTAATATCACGCTATGAGACTTTTCTGCTTTAAAGTTGGTGTATCTCCCAGATGTTCAAGACATTTGCGAAATCTCTCTCATGCATAAAAGCAATTTGCTGTACAATATTATCAGTCTTTAGAATACTTGGCCACACTAAATTATAATGCATGGGAGAGATTTCGCAAATGTCTTGGACGTCTGGGAGATAGGGGAATCTGACAATACATGTATATATGTAGTTTGTCTAAATTATAAAGGGTCACAAAGAGGCCAAGCAAGCTATGTACAGCGCGTGGACATAAATCATCGTCCCGGCGCAGATAGCAACGGTCTCGGCCCCCCTACGAACCATCACTATTTCCCCCACCACAACCACAATTGATGCTTTGGATAGCTGGTTTTTTGTATAGTTGTTTAATAGTATCTACAAATGAATTCTATGACATTTAATATCTTGTGTATCAACCCCTTGCCCTTATAACAGCCTCAATCCTTCTAGGCATACTCTCAACCAGTCTTCCAAATAAATTGTCAGGTAGAAGTTCCCAGCAATGAATTAGAGGATCCTCCATTAAGAGTTTTAATTCTGCTGATGATCTAGTGTCATCTGCTAGATGAGGGTAGTGTTGATGGTAGAGCTTCTTGAGGTGAACCCAGACATGTTCGATGGGTTTCAAGTCTGGAGAATAGGCAGGCCAGTCCTCTAGCAACTCTACTCCATTCTCCCTCAGCCATGCAGTTGTAAGACCCGCTGTATGTACTCTAGCATTATCCTGCATAAAGATTGGTCTGATACCCTTCTCTCGTAGTTCTTCCAAAAAATCAAGAAGACAGAAGTCCAGAGTTCTCACGTATGCTTCAGCATTAGTCTTCCCATTTTCTCCAACCATAACACCATTACATGTCCCCTTCAATTCTGCAAAGCACGCCCACATCATCTTCTTTACTGCCCCTGACTTCCTAATACCCTTTATACACTCTGGAATCTATTTTTCCTTCATTGCTCAAGACTCCAATCAACGGCGATCACAGACTTTTCAACACTACATTCATCACTCCACACCACTCTATTCCATCGAGCAACAGTCCAATTTCTGTGTTGCAAACACCATAATAGTCTTCTTCTTGCATCTCGAGCCTTTAACTTCGGTCGCTCAGCCATAATATGCTTATGGATACCAGCTTCTGCTAAGCGTCGCTTGATTGTTCTAACCAAGATGTTGACTGCAAAGTTTTGTCGAAGAAGACGGTAGGAAATTTTTCTTTGACGTCTAGAGGCAATAACAAGCTGGCGATTATCTCTTCTTGTAGTTTTCGAGGGTCTCCCAGGTCTTGGTAGGGCAATAGGAGTACCAGTTTCCAGAAACCGGTGAAAGGCACTTGATAGTGTTGAGCGAGGCACCTCTAATTTTGCTGATATTTCATGAAATGGTAGGCCTGCCTCTCTCATGCCTATAGCTCTCCATTGTGTGGACTCAGGCCACTGCTGGCGTGCAGTTCTGCATCTCATATAGTCCCTTCTGGGGGGTTGCGGGCAGGTGACATAGCGGGGTTGTGGTGTTTTGGGGTGGAGTCGTATTGCTTCGTGACGATGATTTATGTCCGAGAACTATATGTACTATTGATTCATTCAGGAGCCGGAGAACAGGAAGAGCAAGAATGACAAGCAGAACAAGAAGAGTCGCTGTGGGGTTGTGATCCGGCTTCTTGGGTGTCTGTAGAATATGCTAGCCTGCGATGGGGAGAGAGTTAAGGAGATAATTAAGATGGAAATTTCGAAAGCTGTTTCCTCGCTAATTTTGCGGATGGTATGTAGCTGCATTGTAGCAGCTCCGCTGGACCTGAGGTGAGACACCTTCACTTATCTTATGCCAGTGCTCATATTCTGAGTTATTAAATATTTCCTTCACGGGGTAGTCACTAAGCTGAGTATCCCAGGCAAGATCGCCCTTTTAGAATGTTCTTCAGATGCATGGAGTGTAGTAGATGCATGGGCCTGGATGCAGGGACGAAACCCCGCGCCGGGAATAAGCCACATTTGACTGAGTTATTGTGGGTCTAATATAATGATTTGCCATGGATGTAATAGGGGAGGTATAGATGGCTTGATATGGTGATGGTACAAATTTCGAGGGCCGTGTAAAATCATCACGATCGAGAATGCTGGACCCCCAGCCCCGACAATATCATGACCTCTCGACCAACGCGCAACATGGGAGGAGAGTTTCATCAATGATTGGCGGATAAAGTAGATGCTGGTGTTTCAGGGAACACATGTTAGGTCAATCTATCAAGACCGCCGGCATTTGGCGGGGTGGTTGTTGGGCCCCGGTACGCCGCCATGAGCTTAATCAGGACCACGCGTCCCCCGCCATGTCATCTCATGAATTCTGTCAGAACCCATATCTGGTTACTTAAGACGCCTCCAAGGCCCTTCACAGCACTTATCATACCACGGACAACCGCTCAGACATCCTATTGGCCGGAATATAACTCCTATCTTCCAATACTGGCGCCCATAAAATGTGTTGATCGTCGCGATCGTCTCCCGCCTCCATCCCCGCATGTCAATGCTCACTATTGGGCTTTTTATACCCTAAACCCGCCAGTATGGTATCTTAGCACCGAGCCAGAAACACTATGTAACGAGCCTTCCATCCCCTGCTGGGCACTTCTCAAAAACAAAGCTTTCAATTTCTTGGTGCGTCAATCATGGACTCGGGATCGATACACAATTTGCTTGCTAGAGACGAGAGAGATAATGAGAATCGTGGGCCGAGTTTGGTGATCGCGGGGGTGCTGTTATTGACGATTACGACGCTAGTATTAGGTGCGAGGATATACTGCCGAGCAGTGTTAATAAAGAGGATGGGACCTGACGACTGGTGTATGATGTTTGCTCTGGTAGGTGTTTCTCCAAAGAATCTGTGGAAAGGGGGTTAGAGGGTGGTCGGTATTAATGGAAATGGGGGATATATAGGTAATGGCAACTCCTATTGTGATAATGAATATCATTAGTAAATGTCCCACACTAGTCTTTTGTCAGCGGGGGTGAGAGCTGACGGGAAGGTCCTTATATAGGTGTTACTGAGGGCGTTGGCCGTCACACTTGGACCAACGATCCGAAAGGTGGGCAGCAAGCCATCAAGGTATGCCGTTTTTCGCCCCCCGCACACCTCTCAGGTGCCATTCTGACACTCCTTAAAGCTTGGTTGGGTATCTATGCTGCATTATTTTCTATCCCTGGGCCTGACCAAAGCCGCCCTACTCCTATTTCTTATTCGTCTCGGCCCCGGAACCCCTCTCTATTACACGTCATGGTGCCTACTAGTTTTCGTCACACTCTACACAATCATTGCCTTTGTGCTCTCTACGATCCAGTGCATACCGGCATCATACATGTGGGGCGGAGCGAAGGCGGCAAAGTGTCTCGATCGACGGAATATGGGACTTGTGTTGTACTATATCAGCATCGGGACGGATTCTGCAATTTGGGTGGTACCGATGAAGAAAGTTGTGGGGCTCAGGATACCGACGCGCCAAAAGATGGCGTTAGTCTTTGTATTTTCTCTCGGGGGCTTGTTTGTGCCCTTGCTCTCTGAAAGCCGATTTTTAAGCTCCGCGGTTGCTGATGAAGACTGTAGGAGCGTGTTGGCAGGAATACTGAGACTGAAAAGCGTGATCAATTCATTTACGACAAAGGATCCCATGTATGAGAATGTAGATCTTGCGATTTGGTCCATGTAAGCATCCTTAATTGTCTCCGCCATTTACCTCGGCAGATGTCTAATATAGCGCAGCACCGAAGTGCTCATAGGGATATTATGTGGCTCAGCCCCAGCCACTAAGCCGCTATTCTCAAAGTTTCTCCCAGGTTTCCTCGGTCATACAGAGGTCACTCCGCCGGTAGAGGTCGACAATATTCAAAGAGGAAATGGGCCTCGCTCTTGGAGCGGTGCGGTGCTGGGATCATGGGGAGATACAGAAGGGGCCTCTACGGAGGGGTTTAGGGGCACGGGGGAGGCGGAAAGTGTGGAGGTTGAGGTTGAACTGGAGGTTATACATGTGGAGGACGTTGTGGGGAAGGATATTCGGGGGGTGGAATTGGTGAATAGGGTGTAGTGGTGGCGGAGAGCTGCCTTTTACATTTCCAATCCCCCCCACCCACCCTTCACTAGTTTTAATTGACTTCTTTCTTCTTCTCTATTTCTTTTTTTGGTTATCTGGGTGGGTGGGGTAGTGAAATTATGCCGGTGGGTATGTACACTTTTGTGACCAGTTGATTTTTAAGGTGTTGAGGGCTTTAGGTTACATGTAGTGATGTATGTACCATGATCAATTTTATTACATGTATGTACCTTTAAATCGTTAACCTAAGAATGATTCATCAATTTTCAATGTTAAGTCTGCGCAGCTGCCCCACTCCCGGGACGGATTTACTTCCTCGGATAACATGGAAACGCTTGTTCAGCTTAGGCAATCAATGTACGTGAGTTATGCAACTATAACGACCATATTTATATTGAATTAGCTATAAGATCTACTCGAAACGAGAATTAATTGTTTTAGGTGGTAGGGTTAGGGTTGTTCTGAATGGTGTTGATATGGGTGCCTACATGGATATGAGCTGGGGTAGGGTTGGGGCTACAATATATTTTTGGTGCAGGTTTGACGGTGTATGAGATAGGCATACATGTACGATTGCCGCCAATGCCAGTTGAAATGAATTCCTACCCCAGAGTGAGTGAGGATTCTCGGGTTTTGGAGAGGTGTTGTAGCTAGCACCTAGATATTATTTAGAGTATATTTACCCAGGGTATCACTACCTTCGTATGTCACACCGCTAGAGATATGAGAAGGTATACATGACTATATATTCATGTATGTTAATTTATAGGCTAGATGCGAGTGAATGAAGATAGAGAAGAGGCTCTTGACTTCAGGGAGATATAATGAAGGACTAGGGAATCTGGGATGTGTGTTAGTAGCCGCTGAGGCTTGTAGGCACTATATACTCATATAATCTTAACGATAAGTAGAACGCCGCCAAAATGCGCGTTTGCAGGCAAACTTGTGGCTAGGTCGTCCGATGACCTATTACCCACCGCTGTACATGCACAGAGTACAAGCCCTGAATAAAGACGAACACATTTTGCCACAACCAGTTTGAAGCCGCCAGATAACCACGGCGGTTAGTGTGATAGTCAATGATTGTTCACTATTGTGTTGTATTCACATTAGTTAATATAAAGTACTACGGGTGTAGGGTAGGTCTGTACTTTAGACACCTACTGCTGTTGCAACCACGACCAATGTCTACAGATAAACCTAGTGATGAAGTTCAACCCCATCGAGCAGACTTTTGATATCTGTTCTAGTTAAGTTATTAGAGCTTGAAACCCCGTATTTTGTATGTGAAATGCGCCAAGACTGGGGCAAGTGGAGCGATGTTATACCCATTTATACCACCTCAAAAGCAAAATAGCTAGAAATGGCCTAGGAGTCACCTTGCAGCCAGAATTATTCCACTTCCAGATACCGATGTGGCTCGCATACGGGTCTGTAGGGCAGCTCCGCGTTGCATAGATAGTCGGGACATAGGGACCATAATTTCTGAATCACACTCGCCGGCAGCCCCTTAACCAAGTTGTCATCACGCTGTTCTGTATCGTTATGTCGGGTCATGAGGTTGAAGGACTTTGTCCCTTCCCACTCACAGAAGGGAGGGGAACACTCCCCTCTTATACTTCGCTCAGCCTGCGCGAAGCCACTAAAGACATAATCTCAACTCTTGCTGCTTTGCAGAGGTGTTTAGTTGTTGAGGAACGCTTGCGGTCCGGCTACAAGTGGCTTTGCCCCCTCCGCGTAGTGTAGTTGCGCTGACGGTAAAGATGCTTGATTCGTCTATAGTCCCAAAAGGGGAGTATTTAAATACAAGTAAAGGAAGACCAAAGGAGAGATGAAGAGTGTGGGGATACGTGATTGTAGAAAAAGAGTAACCCTAAACCTATTCAATATATAGCCAGCCCCCCAGTCCCCTGGAACCTACATGTATCGTCCAGAGGGAGCCCCGAATTGACAACATAAAATAACGGGGGGAAAGGAAAATAAAAAACAATCACTTCCCGACGTTCCGCTTCGGGGGGCCCCCCACCCCAAACACCGTCACTCCCTCGAGCAAACAAAACCATAACAACCATTACACATAAGGGCATCCCATCGACTATCGCGTATAGCTACGAGCTTCGCCGTCTTTTGCTTCTGACAGCGACTACACTTGAATGTTGTCGCCGAGGCCAGTCGATACTGTGTCAACGGACCTCGTGAAGGATATACCTTCACCACCTCGAACGGAGCTGGCGCCACGCCCTGGCTGTGCGGCCCGGAGGAGCCACTTGGGACATCATTGATTCGAGATGAGTCCGAAGCCATTTCGTGAACCGTATTCAAAAACACCTATTCAATCGATAAATTAACTCAAAAAACTGTACCAATCTTTGCCAGTACGTCACAACATACCAAAAAAATTAAATGTCAATACGCTACCTGCTGATGCGCGCGACTCAGTTCGCTATCAACCAACGGTCCGCGTTTAAGGTTCTTTAAAAATCGATGGCTCTCCGTGTCGAATCAGCCGTACTTGCAAGGGAGTGAGGGGGCAAGAAAGAGAGGCTGGACACCCCTCTATGTATGTACTTATATGTTGTTGGGCGCCATTCAGGCCTCCAACATTTGAGAAATCGACGCTTGGCGATTGGTTATTATCAACCATTCGGAATAAAATCCGATAACTAATCAAAGATCCTACTGCCTATGAGAGCCTACAACCACTTGGGTGTGGGATAAAAGGTCAGAAACCAAGGTTTATAGATAGTGAACGTTCAATTTTATCCAAACAGCAATCTACGACTATGCCTAAGGGTAGAAATCATTCACAAAACTTGCTAGGAGTGTCCCTTAAGATCAGTACAGGATGGTTCATCAAAAGCTTAAACAAAGTAGAATATCATTAATGTATTCAAATCAAAGCTATCCCCTGAAAATAAGGAACCCCGTTACAATTTTACATCAGCGCACCAAAGCAAGCCGGTCATTGAGTTTTAGGATGATTATATCTGGACCGGTAAGTTGATTCTAATTATCGGAGATAACTATAGGCCTGAGAGAGTTATTCGTAACAATAAGGAGTAGTGGGATGATAGTCACGGTTATGGAAAGACTTGGCCAAATACGAATAATGTTTTAGACAGCGATTACCTATTGGCATTCTTTGAAAAGACAGTCCTTATTACATTCGGGAGGCGGATTGAACCAAAGAGGACAAGGAGACAGCTACGATTTTACTGAAGTCACTCAATGTTAATATCGAAGAAGCTTCAGAGAGCTTCCGACGGATTGTGCCGCGGAAAACTGAAAATCCCTACTAAAAGGTGAGCATACGAGAGTGAGACCAAACAATGGGCCTGGTTTAAAGAAAATGGAAAGAAACAAGGGAAGAAAAGATAGGATAAATTATTTCCGCTATACAGAGAAGATCTGTAAGGCCCTTGCTCTATCAGTTCTATGAGCAAATCAGGAACCTGTCAGGAACGGATAAAAATTCGGAAATAGGTGAAATAGTTTTAATGGAGGATAATTCTGGAGCGCATAATCATCATCATACTCCTGCTCTTCACAAAAAACACGGAATTAATAATATAGATGTTAGAAAGGTTAACATAAGCAATTTGCTCAGTAGGTTCAGTTTGTTCTCGCTGCCCAGATGGTTGTTTCGGTTTTGTTCCACATACAAACCGGTTAGAACCATTAAAGTCGTTGCACCCGACTACCGTATTAATGCGTTGTTAGGGCGAGTAGTTGGTAGGAAGGGATATCTTGCTGCTGCATACCCTATTATGGCGAATAAAACCAGCGAATGCCCCTCGTTTTGTAGATTTGTGTCCTTATTCTTCGAGTTCAGTCTCTTAAGAGTAATGCTCAACTCGAAATCAATCGCAATCTCCTCTCCTAATGGATATCCCATACTGACTGGTTTTGGTCTGATATCGTGTATCACAAAAAACACTACCCAGTCCAGGGAAAAACTTTCTAACGCTTCATCGCCGGAGGCTTCTTCATTCTCTTCAGTTTTAACATATACCCGGACTCCTCTCATCCTGGGGGCCGGGTTTTGGAAGGGTGGTGATTGATGGCAGTCTCAATTGAGGTGTCTTACGCTTCCGCAATAGCAGCGGTTTTCCACACGGCGGGCCTCTCTCTCTTGACAGTCCGGACGGGAACGGCCATGAACCCTGCTCGTCTGGGCGACACCCACCTTTTGCTGATAGGTGTTGTTCGATGTAGTACAGTGCAGTGCGGTGCACTGTTTGGCTCCGTTCCCCTTTGGGTTCGTTGAATTCACTGCATAATTTACCGATTAGATCTAGATATATCCTGATAATGGCGATGATGATTGATTGGGAAAGGCTGTAGATGAAGCTATAGTGATTAAGCCGTAGAAATGAACATATGGAGATGAAGGTGTAGGGGTTAAGGTGTAGAGACGAAGGTGAGGAGATGGAGATGTAGAGGCGGAGGTGTAGAGATGGAAGTATAGAGGTAGAGGTGTAGAGGTAAAGACGGATATCTTTGTCTCCAACCCTGGTCCTCCTCTCCAACCCTAACCCTCATTCCCGCTGAGATTTTTTGATCATCTGATTTCTCCGTGGAAGACTCGCTAGGGAAGGAGTCTGATTGGGATCTGAATAGACGGCAGATATCAGAGTTACCGCCCAACTAGAGGAGATTGAGTGATCTGCTCATATCACGCTCAAATCAGACCTCGATTGTAAAATCAATCTGATGATTTTATACGGTCACACTCAGTTGCAAACGTTCCCCAACAAATAACAATAAAATGGTTCAATTTTCTAAAGTCTCCCATCGAGCAACAGTTCAAACTGCTCCACAAAGCTGGACTCATTGGGCGGAGGACTTGTGTTGCGGCCGTCGTTATCGTTTTGAGACATTGCACTGGCCCTAGTCCAGTGGTCTCGGGCAGTTTTCAAGGTGGGGTACATGTAATTGATTGGCCTGGAGCGGGAAACCCTAACCCAACATGGGCAGTATGTACCTATCGGAGCTGGACCAACGAACCTTTCCAAAACTTAAATGCTATTAAGGGAATTTTGATTATCATTTCAGAACAGTGTTAGACTCGGCTTGGGGATTCTGTACCAGGCACTTAATGATTCTCTGGCCTTTCTGTGGGCAGAGTTGAATCACAAGGGTATTATTAGGCGTGGTTTGATTGGGTCATATATGACTAATTCCCTTCGCTTATAAACTCGTTCAATTCGCTTATGCATGGAGCCAAGGACATTGCTGACTAACAACTCCGCAGAAGGCCGTGCCAAGGCTGGTGACAGCAATCTCCCAGCCCCCTCCTTTCCCTTCCCTCTCTTCTGGGGAGATGGAGAACATATCAAGATGCGAGTAAATATCAACGCCATACATACTCTCCTCCCAGTCTCTACCCCTCTCTACTCTACCCATCCATGGCTTCTGATCTCCACACTTTCACCACCGGGTATTTCGCTTCTCGTACCCCCTCGGACTGGGACTTCCGGTCCTACCTTGCCGGCATCAGCAAGCTCAAGCCCGCCCAAACCCTTGGTGAAGTCAACTCTCGCTTCTACACTGCTCTGAAGAAAATCGCTGCCTCTGCCTCTTCCTCAAGCCAGACCCTCGCAAGAGTGCAGTTCCTGATGTACGAGGTGCAAAAAAGGTCAAATAAATACGTGTGTATACCTCCATGGTTGTTTTGGTTTTCCTTGGCTCCTGGAATCCATCCATTCCGGAGTTGGGTTTCCCTGCGCAGTGATTGTGGTATGCGGCCCAGAGCCAGCAGCGGCCCAGTGCCAGCAGCGGCCCAGAGCCAGCAGCGGCCCAGAGCCAGCAGCGGCCCAGAGCCAGCAGCGGCCCAGAGCCAGCAGCGGCCCAGAGCCAGCCCTTTGCGGCCCAGAGCCAGCCCTTGCAGCCCAGAGCTAGCAGCGGCCCAGAGCCAGCAGCGGCCCAGAGCCAGCCCCTTGCGGCCCAGTGCCAGCCCTTACAGCCCAGTGCTAGACCACATCCTGCGTGTTACTGACGGGCGTGGACTTTCAGAAATGCAATCGAGAACAACGAAGGAATCAAGGGCAGGGGAATCGAGAACAGCAACCTGGTTTCATCAATCATGGTAAAGTCTCTATAGCCCATGCGGTGGGCAGCAATGTCATCGGAGACCAGCGGGTTGGTAAGGGACATCACATCACCGGAAGTACCGCTAGCGGAGACCCCTCGATCGAAGGCACGAAGAAAAGGCGACGTGTCGAGCCCAGACGTACACCTACACCCACCCTTACCCTATCTGAATTTTCTGAAGAAGATGATGAGGAGGAGGAGGAGGACCAGTACGAAGCCGAGGAGGAGGAGGAGGAGGAGGAGGAGAAGGAGAAGGAAGAGGACCCGGAAGAAAGCAATATCCCCAGTGGCAGGCCTGATCGCCTTGATACCAGCGATACCGATCGACTAGATGCCTTCCTCATCTCTTTCTCGGCCATGCGGGAAGCCGATAAGCGGATATTTACGTGCTCTGGACGCGTCCTCGAGAACCTCATCCACGCAGCCGTCATCGCCAATCCAGCCGCCGCCGCCGCCGAGGATGCTCTCGACTGGGTTATCGACCTGAAAGTCGAAAACGTCCGCGGGTGGTTCTCGCCACCTGAACTTGAAGAACTTCGCTCGTGGCTACCGCCCACTCCAAAGGTCGATCAATTCTTTACGTATGCTCGTCACCGGTATGATAAGGTACGTATCCCTGGGCCTAACCCCCCCCCCCCACCCCCCTCGCCGTCTACACCCCTATCCGTCCGCACCTCTCTCCCCACACTAACAACCACAGAAATCCAGCATCATCGACCTCCGCGAAACCTCGGAATCAAAGCCTACCCCCCCCGACACGCCCTACGACCGCAAACTCACCTTCAACGCCACCTATGTCAACGCTGCCGTCACCTCCCTCCTCTCCACGATTGAGCAGAGCGCTACCAACGAGTCCTTTGGCTCCCCACAGAGTCACCGCGAGGGGTGGTATGGGTCCAAGATCTGGAGCATGCTCTTGGACCACTGTCTGGACGACCTTGATGACTTTACCGTGTCGCGCACCGATATCGCGTCGAAGGTTGGGTGTCCGGGCCGGAGGTATGATACATATTTTCTACTGTCACTGCATCCCGGGTCGAATGACTACTCATCACTCACTTGTCAAGGTTTGATGCCCTGTTCTTGGCGGGGGGTGTGGGAGTGGATGTGGCGGAGGTGGGGGCGGTGGAGGTGTCGAGGTCTGGAGATGTGTTGGCCGTGAGGAAGAGGCGCGGGGATCAGGGCAAGTTGAGGGAGCTTATGAAAGCAATGGTGAAGGCGCTGTGGAAAATGTCAAAGTGTGATGATGAGGCGGGAAGGAAACTCCAGGTTGTGGGTGTGCAACATGTTGGTGAGTTACCCCTTGTCCCCTACCCTAGTGTGGCAGCCACTGACGAATGCAGGGTTCAACATACGCATATCGACCATGTGTGCCGTGAGCAGGGGCGTCTTTGTCCTGCAGCCGGGAGCGTGGAGGGCGGTCCCGCATAAGCTGGAGAACTTTGAGATGGTGTTTGATGTGCTGCAGGCGGTCGTTGTGATGAAGGGTATTGTGAAACGCACGGTGGAGGTGCTGAGAGCACATGCTAATGCGAAGGCGGAGGCGGATTTTGAACTTTAGATCATGTGTTGATATGAGCATTGGGGGTTTTTTTTTATATCGTTGGTTCGGTTGGGGTTTGGTTATGTGTTTTTGTATCGTTTTTATGGAGCCTATGGGGATACTGAATATATTGCATTATCTGGAATTAAAAATCTTTGGTTTCGCTATACTAAGTTCGGCGAGTCGAATGCTATATCCTTCGTTCAAAATCGGGGACGTATTAGGCACACCACGGCGCGGTGATACTCGGTATAGAGGGGGTGACTTTACAGAGTTAGGTGTAAAGGTTGCCCATTAGCGCCTGGTCGTCAACGATCAAAGACTTCCGACGACGTCCATACTAAGTGATGGCCCCAAAGGCAGAGAGAACTTTCGCAGAAAGACCTGGACGGCGATCCCTTAGCTACCAGCGATAGGGAAGGGAGACCACCTGTAAAGGAATATTCAAAAATATAGCTAGTGATAAGCAATACTTCTGTAGGGTTTAAACTTGTAATATTGTATACTGAACTCCGCTCGCTTGAAGGATGATGGCCCCAGAAAGACAAGGGCAGATCAGACCGTTATTTCTTCACAACTCGTCCCTCCAATTCCACATCCGTTGCAACACTCTTAGGACAACGCCCCAGCTATCCTATAACAGCAGGCCACCCAAATGGGCACAGATAGCCCCCCCCTAGGGCTCTAGAAGTGAACCGGAGAGGCGTAAGGATACTGCATATAAGCTCCAAAAAAAGTAAAAAAAAAGGGCCTAGAAAATAGCCTAGAAACGGCTGCGGGAATCACTTGACGGGTGTCAGATTCGACCCAGCGCCGCCGAGCAACATATCCAAGACCTCCCTGTAGTACTGCCGGTAAGGACTGACCTGTCGGGAGCGATCCGGCGAGGTAAAAATTGCGTCAAGCTTTTTTGGTGGTCTCAGATCTCCCATAGCTTGGATGCCCGTCGAGCTATTCCGGGTTCCCTGGCTTGATATTACAGGTAGTTCCAAATGGGGGTTCTCCAAAGCGGGGACAGGGCGGCCCTTGATTTCATGGAACAGTAGTGGTATCCATTTTTTCCGTATCAAGTACCATTGAAGAAATTAAGAGTGCTGTTTTCCTAGAACGAGCGAGTAGCTTTGAATAGCTGAGCTTTGTTTTGAACACCCTGAAATATCATGGCAGGGGGTCACCGAGGGCCCGATATCAACCCAATATATTATCCTATGTGTCTTAGACGCTATGCGATCCCGATCGTCTTCTGTAATCATGATCAGTTGCGTCCGGTCAACTAATGTTCGTAGTTGAGTGATCGATTTGGGTCGAGCAAGAAACATTAATTAGGCATGGGGCGCAGGCACGGACTAGGCCTGCTATGAAAACGAGGGACGGTGGCGCGGAGGTGCTGGGCGTACACGCGCTGTGGCTGCAATGTTGCTCCCGCACCGCCGGCACCAAAATACGGCTCAAGCTTCCATGAGAAAAACTTGGTCAACGCGGCCCATATGTGCATTTTAATTCTGGCAAAGCGGAGATGGGTTTGCGCCGAAAGAGGTGGAGGTGACGGTCAGATATCGGTAGCAGATCCGCGCTAGTAGAGAGAGGTAGAGGTGGCGGCCGGCGGGGGTGTTAAGATTGCGGTAATATTGTTGTAGAAATAATCGCCGCTGCGGGTTCCGTAATCTGGCCAGGCGGTCATGGTTGGTTTCCCGATTGCGACTACGTGCAGCTGACTAACTGGTGCTCATTAGTTCCCCTCATTGGTAGCCACAACTCAAGCCTCAGCCAAAGGCTGATATTACGTGCGCAACCCCGCACAAGAGCAAGATCTTGTATGTTAACCAACACCTGTTTGAACTTGGGATACATACAATCGCCGCGAGCTCAACATATCAGCTAAAAAAATGGCAGACGAGTGCTTCCGTCTGAGGCAGATACCGCTAAACTACACACTCGACAGCCTGATCCAGGCTGTTCTAGAGGGCTTCCCCGACGAGAGAGACATCACCATAGACCGGAAACGGAGCTCACTAGTCCCGTGTTGTTATGACCCGGACCCAGGGACAAAACAAGCTGCAATCATTCACTTTAACCCGAGACCCCCTGCCAGACTTGAAACGTTACCGTCTGGCGCGACGTACAGCCTCGAAATCTCGTCACAATACTTGGATATTCTCATTGATAAGCATTTCTATGGATTAACCCAACTCTACACGCCGGCCAAGGATATCAAGCTTGAGTATATATTCTCTCCGGCTACAAATACATAGACGCTAATGATGGGGTTAGTATTGTTGCGATATCTGGTCTCAATGGACATGCATATGGTTCATGGGCCGGAGAGGCCAACAGTGCGGGGTGGAAGAAGATGTGGCTGCGCCATTTCTTTGAAAAGGATAGACCAGAGTGTAGAACAATGATATACGGCTACAACTCTAGGCTGAGCGAGCCGTGTGTTCATAAACTCTCCGACTATAGTCGAGGGCTGCTGGAGGAAATAGACAAGGCTCGGAAAGGATATGAGGTATGAAGAATGTTCTACCGATGGTGACTAGGGGGCTGACTTGTACGCCATGGGAGAAGGACCGACCTATAGCTCTTATTGGCCATAGCCTTGGGGGCATCATCATAGCAGATGTAAGTACATAAAACCCCTGAAATTGCAGAAGTAATAGTTTTTAATGGACACCCGGGATGTACCGCTCATCAATAGAGGCTGACGTAGTAAAAGGCTATTGTTAGGGACAAAGAGAATCCACGCAGGGGCAACCTCTTTAAAATGACGAAAACAATCGTCTTCTTTGCTACACCACATAGAGGCCTTCTTTTTGACGATATAGTAGAAATGGTTGGGGAGGGGTCCCCACGTCTGGACCTGATCCACGCGATCGAAAGGGGCCAAGACGCGGAGCATCTCCTGTCCTTTGCAAGGTATGCTGGAGAGGTACACTTTGGAGTGGTGAGCTTCCAGGAGACGATGGAGACAAGGAAGGTGGAGAAGGTAGGTCTATCGGGGAGGGCTTAGACTGTGAAGCCTGGGTGAATGGAGGCATTGATACGAAATCTATGTGTTCAGAATTCAGTCACAGGCAAATGGGCGAGAACTGGCGAATACTATACTGCTGTTGAGAGGGAGTCTTCGATCCTGAACCTTCCGCAGCCTCTCGAGGATGTACAAAGCGCCGAAGGAAACCACTCATCTCTTGTCAAGTTTGATAACCAGTCAAACCATGCGTACACCACCCTTTGCGAGCGCTTTAGAGTTCTGTTAAATTATATTGGTATGTCTCTTCTCCGCCCTCGGTGGTCATTGTAAAATATTCACAAACCGAACCCCATTAGATCAAGCCAGCGGCAAAGACCAGGCTGAGATTAACACGAAGCTCCGACTTGCCGTTTTGAAGAATGAACACCAGCTCGTATCACTCCTCCTCACTCTCGGACGTGCTAATCCAAATTCGGAGGACTACCAGTGCAGTATCAGGGGGAGGGCATTGTTACCGGCAATATCTACGAAGGATATGCGTATGCGTAGGTTGTTATTACGTCATGGTGCCAAGATCGATGTCGGGGGCGCTCACTCCGGGTACGCTACTCTAATTCAGGGCCAAGGGGAAGGTGGCGGCCCAATGCAAGAATGTGACGACCCAATGCAAGAACGTGACGACCCAATGCAAGAACTACGCGAGCGCCCTGAAGAGGAAATTGATTTGAACCACTCAAAAGGGCGTGGAATAAAACATAATGTGATCAGCAACACTTCCGGTATTAGACGCAGAGAGATATTGGCCTGGCTTTCAACGCTTGAACCGGAAGATGATCATGAGCGTATATATGGCAAGAGACATGAGAACACAGGGCAGTGGTTTCTGGACTCAATAGAGGTACAAGAATGGTTGGAGGGGCTAGAAAGCACCCTTCTATGGTGTTACGGTAACCGTTAGTGACACTTGACTATCCTATAATATTGTTGCTAATAAGGTTCCAGCTGGGGTAGGAAAATCGGTTCTAACGTTCGTACAACGAAGCCTCCCCTCACCTGCACCTGCACCTGTATCTCAATATCCACCCCCGCCTAGAAACTGCGCTAACAGGATATGAATTAGATCCACACTTCTAGAGAGCATCAATACAAAGTATGAACACGAAAAGGCCATTGGAATAGCCTATTTCTACTTCAATTTCAAGATCACAGTCGAACCGCAGGACGTTCTCAGAATATGGATCAAGCAGCTGTGCCGTCGAATGGAGGAACTTCCGAATTCCTTGTGCGCCCTCTATAGAGCGTGTATCGACAATGATGTTCAACCAAAACGTTGCAAACTTGAGGATCTATTCCAACAAGTGGTCAACTACTTCAAACAGGTATTCCTAGTTGTCGACGCGCTAGACGAATGCGGTAAAGAGAGCAAGAACGACCTCATAAACTATCTCGGGCGGGTTGCGGGCTCTTGTAAGATCAGGATCTTTATCGCTAGCCGACGGGAACTGGATATTGAACGTAATATCCTGTCTGCTAAGTTTGCGGTACTCCCTATCCAGGTGACAAAGGTAGCTGGTGATATCGCAATGTATGTCGACCACGAGTTGGAAAGCCGAAAGCAGGACTACTGCGCTATCAGCAAAAAACTGAAGGTAGCAATTTGGAATAGGCTGGTGCAACAAGCTAATGGAATGTAAGTATTTAATGTTTTAAGTACCAGACCAACCACAATGCTAAATGGACCATGGATCTGTAGGTTCTTATGGGTGAAATGTCAGCTTGACTTTATCTACGAGCAGCCATCAGTGAAGGATATACGAGATGCACTAGACTCCCTTCCCGCTACGATGCATGATACCTACGATCGGATCTTGAAAAAAATAAATGAGCAGACCGAGACCAGAAGAAAGCTGGCGCACCGTGCTTTGGCCTGGGTCATTACCGCAAAGAGACCATTAACAATTCGAGAGTTGGTACTCGCGGTAGCTCTGGAATCTACCACAAAGTGCTGTGAAGAGCTTGAGTGGGTGTATTCACAACACGCTGTTCTCTCTTCGTGCTGCGGCCTAGTCACCAATGATTGTGGGAGAGTGAGAGTAATCCATTTTACCGTGCAAGAGTTTTTGGACGCCAGGGAGCTCGAGTGTTTGGAAGGAACGAGCACGAGAGCCTTCGTGACCCAGAGCATACTTGTGTACTTGCGCTCCTTGGGGCCGTGTAAGATGTTTGGGAGGCGGGAAATACACTCCACGTATGTCTTGGGACTAGAACTTTTCCAATATGCCTGTACCTTTCTCGAATTACATCTGCGCGAGGCAGTAAGCCCACCATCGGACTGTCTCCTCAGCCTCGTCAGATCCTTACTGGAAGATGATTATGATGTTCTTCGATGGGCCATCCATGCAACATGTGGGAATCCAGAAAGGGCGATGCCTGATGATGATGATTATGATGCTTATGATGCTTATGATGCTGATGCTGATCCTTATGATGCTGATGATGATCCCTCTATGGATCGCTTTTATGATGATGGTGATTATGATGAATATGTATGGGTCAGCCGCAGGGTGAAACGAGTCATATACCGAGACGATTCATCAAGGAGCCGTTCCCTTAGCCCACTAGGTCTATTATCAAGTCTTGGTTTGCTACCTCTATACTTCCAGCTATACCCGGATGTGGACGTTGCGGGGAAGCTCAATGACGTGCTCAATAACGTGGCCCGTGGTGGGTCGGTGTCTGCGATGAAGGAGTTGCTGGATCGCGGTTGTGATATTAATTATCGGGGCTCGGATGGAAGCACTCCCCTGATAACTGCAGCGTCTTCTGGGTGTGAGCCTGTAGTTTTGTTTTTGGTTGCTAGCGGGGCGGATGTGCGTTCGTTGGACGGGAAGGGGAGCTCTGCCTTGTATTATGCCTGTGTCAATGGCATGATTGATTCGGCGGAAATCCTTCTCGAGGGTGGTGGAGTTACGGATTTACACAACGCCCTCCATGCTAGTGTACGTTCAGGAAGTGTGGAAATGGTAGATTTACTGTTGGAATACGATGCGGACATTAGCTTTATAGTGGATGGTCAGAACGCTCTCGGAAACGCGGTGATTAACAATCATGCGCCAGTGGTCCAAACCCTTTTGGACGCTCATGCCGATCCCAATTCAGTGTGCGGCGAAGTTGATGACCTGTTTCTGAGATCCAGCACCGTTCTCCAAGCTGCGGCTAGCCTAGGCAGGACTGAGATGGTCGAAATGATTATAGACGCTGGCGCCGATGTTAACCTTCAAGGGAAGGAATATGGTACCGCTCTCCAAGCTGCAGCTGACCGAGAGAGCGAGGAGATAGTCAAAATCCTTCTAGGCGCGGGCGCCGATGTTAATCTTCAAGGGGGGGAATATGGTACCGCTCTACAAGCTGGGGCCTATGGAGGCACTAAGGAGATAGTCACAATCCTTCTAGGCGCGGGCGCCGATGTTAATCTTCAGGGGGGGGAATATGGTACCGCTCTACAAGCTGGGGCCTATGGAGGCACTAAGGAGATAGTCACAATCCTTCTAGGCGCGGGCGCCGATGTTAATCTTCAAGGGGGGGAATATGGTACCGCTCTACAAGCTGCGGCGTATAGAGGCACTAAGGAGATAGTCACAATCCTTCTAGGCGCGGGCGCCGATGTTAATCCTCAGGGGGGGAAATATGGTACCGCTCTCCAAGCTGCGGCCTGCGGAGGCACTCAGGGGATGGTCAAAATCCTATTAGGCGCGGATGTTAATCTTCAGGGGGGGCTCTATGGTACCGCTCTCCAAGCCTACGAAGGCACTAAGGAGATAGTCACAATCCTTCTCGACGCGGGCGCCGATGTTAATCTTCAGGGGGGGGAATATGGTACTGCTCTCCAAGCTGCGGCGTATGGAGGCACTAAGGAGGTGGTCACAATCCTTCTAGGCGCGGGCGCCGATGTTAATCTTCAGGGGGGGCTCTATGGTACCGCTCTCCAAGCTGCGGCCTGTGGAGGCACTGAGGAGAAAGTCACAATCCTTCTCAACGCGGGCGCCGATGTTAATCTTCAGGGGGGGGAATATGGTACTGCTCTCCAAGCTGCAGTTTACCGAGGCAACAAGGAGATAGTCACAATCCTTCTCGACGCGGGCGCCGATGTTAATCTTCAGGGGGGGGAATATGGTACCGCTCTCCAAGCTGCAGTTTACCGACACAACAAGGAGATAGGCATAATCCTTCTAAAGGCGGGCGCCGATGTTAATCTTCAGGGGGGTTCTATGGTACCGCTCCAAGCTGCGGCCCGCGGATGCGATATAAACGCTGGCGCAATAACAACACCAACCCACAGTTCGACCTCAAAGATCTAGAAAAACTTGCTATGATTGATTGATTAAGTTGTTACATACATGCACAGACGCCAATATGTAGGTGTTGGGGTCATAATGAGATTTCTATACGACAGATATTATATAGGCTTTTTGCCGGGTGACCTTAGGGTTACAATTGTATTTGTATGAGTGACTATTATGAAACTTCATTACCCACCAGAAATGCTGATACCAGTTTTTTTTTCGAATTCTCGAAACTGTGAAATCATTTTCTGTCAAAACCCCGTCCCCTACTACGCCCAGCCATAGTGTACCCCTTGCGCCCTCACCATACAATATCCCGAGGCACACACATAGGAAATACTGCCACGCTGGACAACTACAGGTCGCATACAGATTCAACGTTCCCCCAGGACCCAAGCTCACCACCACACCTGCAACCACACTCGCCTCCACATCATGGGAGCAATTAGGAAGCCACACCACGTTGTTGCCTGCCAGCAACGGGCGGGCGCAGTGAATTCTCCTGGTCGTTCGCGAGCTTACATATAAGTCGTGATTCTGAAGCGGGTGATATTCTATGATTCTGCATCATATGTATGCTTCCCAGTGTTAGCAATGGTTGATACCGGTATGAAAACGCCACCGTATTGTACTTAGGGTGTAGGGGTAAGTGAGAAGACACTACTCTGCCAAGGTTACGTGAAGGGTGTCTTCTCACTTACCGCTGCACCCGAAGTACTATCTATACCACAAGGGACTCAGAATCGGAGTAACTATTTAACCAGCTCTTCCAAAATAGTTAAGCCGGTAAAACCTTTTATCTAAATGGTAAGTGGGTAAGGGTCTTTGGCTGTTGTTTTGTTGCTCCGGAGGGCAAAGGTTCTGCCGAAGGCGGCGGAAAAGAATATTCCGTACTATTTCTCGTTAGTTTGTTTGTATCGGTTTATGGTGCATCATGACCCATCATAACCACCATCGCCTGAAGCTCAAACTGTACCAAGTGTCTCGCTCTTATTTATTTTTGTACCGGTTTGTACCGGTAAACCGACGTCCCTTTGCAAATACTGATGCTTCCTTGACTGCTTGACCTCTACATGAAAACCTGCTTTTTTGGCGCGTGGAGTGGTGGTTTTTAGACTGCTAGGAATAATGCTTTTTTGGCGCATATAGCTCAGTATCCCAACACGTGTCTGTATTCACCTTGTGCCCTTGCACCATGCATTTTGTCGCATCCATGGCTTCCATGTGCCCCATGGCCCTGGTGCCTTTGCACCGACAGGCCTCCCTGCACCTACTTCCACACCAACATGACTTCCTGCTAGCGAAGGGTGGACGTAGTGAATGCTCGTTGGCGATCTTATTTGTGGAGGCATGCACCATGGGTGCGATTGTAGAGCGAGTGATAATCTATGACTCCGCATCAAATGCATGCTTTTTTTGGAGCATGGAATCGTGGTTTTTAGACTCCTACATATTCACATAGGAACATGCGTCTTTAGCGCATGCAATCGTGTTTCTTAGACTGCGAGGAATCCTACTTTTTTAGTGTCCAGAAACCATTAGGAAGCACACCCAAAACACTCCCTAACAATTAGTGTTTCACGATTAAGCGAGAAGGCCACCACCCCTGGTGCGGACCACCAGCACAATCAAGCGGGTCGCGCCCACCACCACCACCCCACCACCACCACGACCATACAAACAGTCGCACACCACCAAAGTATTAGTGTGTGTTTCTGCATGGAACCCATGCTACTTAGGCTACTTCACCTCCACATGAAAACATGCTTTTTTGGCGCATGGAAGCCGTCTCGGGGCCAAATTCACACTTGCTTCCACACCCAGGAACCCGCGCTAGACAATTCCACTCCTCATACAAAGTAATACAATAGACTTCATGTACATATAGCTCAGTAACCTAATACGTGTCTATATTCAGCCTGCGCCCTAACAATTAGTGTTTCACGGTTCCACCCCGGGGACCCGCGCTGGACGGTTCCGCTCCTCGTGGGGGGTACTACAACAGACTACATATACATATAGCTCAGTATTCCACGTATCTGTATTCACCCTGTGCCTGGAGACATGTTTTTCGACTGCTTCACCTGCGCCTGGAATCATGCTTTTTTGGCGAGCGGAATTGTGGTTTTTAGACTGCTAGGAATTATGTATTCTGGGCGCATGGAAGGCATTAGGAAGCCACGCCCAAATCGCTCCCTACCTCTACACTCGTTTCAACGCCATGGAAGCCATCTAGAAGCCACGCAAATATCGCTCCCTGCCCAGGGCGGGCAGGTGTAGCTAACTCTCGTTCCCACCTTTCTATGTTGAGTAGCGATTCTAGAGCCAGTTATAATCTATAGTTCCGCATCAAATGCATGCTATTGCGACCCCTCCACATCCAGATGAAAATGTGTTTTTTCCTCTACCTCGCCCGCGCCTAGAAACACGCTTTTTAGCGCATAGAATCGTAGGCATATCCTAGGAATGATGTATTTTCGGTGCATGAAAGCTATTGGGAGGCCACTCTCACATGGCTTCCTGTCACTGCGCTCGCTTCCCACCACTTGTCTGTATCCACCCTGCGTCCTTGCGCCATGGCTTCTGCTGCCTCCATGGCTTCCATGCGCCCCATGGCCCTGGCGCCCCTGTGCCCATATGCTTCTCTGTCCCCATAGCTTTGAGCGCCATTACGCCCACAAGCTCCCACAAGCTCCCACTGCCCCAGGTGATCCCACTGAGCTACACCATTGCTAGGACTACACCACACCCAGGGCTGCACCCAACGCATGACTACACCCACTCTACTCCGGCCCCAACTAGGGTACTGTAGTCCGGAAGTAATTTTGGGAGCGCTTAGAGCGCCCGTGAACCCACAGGCTCCCACCGCCCCCGGTAATTCTGCTGGAGAACACCGCGGCTAGGACTACACCAAGGCCAGGACTACACCGCAGCCAGTATAGTAATACTGGGTGGCCAGGGCCACACCGTGACCAAGACTACACCACGCCTAGAACTAGAGTGTTGCCAGGACTACGGCGTCGCCACGACTACACCACACCCAGGACTGCACTGTTCCTAGGAAGGACTACACCACGCCTAGGAATACACCGCCAGGCACTACACCGTGGCCAGGGCTATACCACCATCCCTACAATGTTCCGGGATCAATAGAGCGCCCTCTAGCGTAGATACATGTACGCAGCTCTGCGTAGTGTGGACAACGTCCCCCCCCCCTACTTCATGCATCTGCCGCTTTCTCCATCATGCACCCCAGCCTTGAACCATCAACCATCAATGGCTCGTCATGATCTTCCACCAACGTCATCAGCAATCAGCCAGGACACCAATGTGCCATCAATCCCATCTGCTGGCAATGAAGAGGGCTCGTCAATGAAGCAGCTTACCCACTCAGTTCCGTCGCGGGGATTGAATCCACAGCTCTATTGCCCTATCCACCCCATCTTATCCCAACTATATTATCATCTGTTGATGCCGGGATCCTATCAATCAGGCATCCCACCTCTAATCCACTGAAGAGAACAGCTTTCAGTATCCCTTTACCATCAACCATCCGTACAAGATGATATTCCGCTATTCTTACAGATGCCACCTCCTTCCGGCGTTCAACAATACCACTTCCCACCACCACCACCACCACCAGGTATCAAATCTACTCTTCAATTGCCAGTCATGCAGCAATACTATCAACAAAGCCAACCATCGGCTCAAAAGCCCGGAAAGATCTTAAGCCGCTCCCAAGCGGAACGGGAGGAGCACAAAGCAAGGGTGGAAGCAGGGTATCAGAATAAAAGGATCAAACGAGAGGCTAAATATGTTAACACCAAGTAAGATCCTCCACTCTATCTAACCATCGCCACAGTACTGATATTCTATAGGATTGAAGAAGCCGATTGCAAGTGGAAAATGCTTGGGTGCAAGTTCCTTATACCGATTCCAGAAACAAGCAAGCCAGAGCACAATGCGATCTGCCCCTACAAGTGTGATCTAGGCGTGGGAGAGCTGTGGCAAGAGTTGATTGCCTATTAGGTAAAGTACCCTGATATGCGGCCTAGTATTTGGGGCGTCCTCGCCAAACATGCATGCGGTTTTCAAGCAGTTCAACAGCATGATAAGCTCGTCAACCCATCAATGGAAGTCCCCCTTCTATTTGAGCCCAGCGAGGTGTGGGAAAACATGGAGCCACCACAATCAAAAACAAGTCTTGCATGCTTTCTGGCGCCCCCCAAGCCTAGCTCATCGACTGAACCAGACAGTGCAGACATCATTACCGTCATTCATAATTCAATATAGTGATCACGCTCCTAGTGAAGTAAAGTACATCTTGGATATATGTCCCGCCGAACTTAATAAGCAGTATGGAATATCTATTCCGGTTTCTCTTGAAAGAGGTCATAGAACAGGTTATGCTGGATATAACGCTACTCCACTCCGCTCCTGGGTTGGTCGTCATGTTGACCGGGGTCAGGATAATGTTGCAGTATCAGTTGGCGGTACCGAGAGAATATGGTTCCTCTGGCCCCCGACAAAAGAAAATGAAAAACAATTCTACGACAAGGCACTCCTTCACAAGAAGCTTGAAGATAATGAAAGCAAACAATCAGACACTTATAGCCGGCTGACCCTAAGCTCCAAGCTAGTTCTAATAGCACCGTATCTGAAAGGTGGTAGGATCGTAAAGACTACGAGAAAAAATGCTTTATTTGTGCCAGCGGGCTGGATTCATGGAGTGTTGACAGTGGCAGGCGGTCCGCTTGGGGGTCACACCTGGACCACATACCACAGAATCAACACAGTACCACGATGTCTCATGAACGAAAGTGAATATGGGAACGATATCGATGATCTCTATAATACTGTTGGGTTAGTCTTTGATCTTTTGGAGTATGAGCCCCTCCATAGCACTGGTGAAAAATTGATAATAGCTACCAAGAACTGGATTTCAGCGATTGAGCTGCTGGATAAGGATAGAAAGGACTGGGGAGCGGAACTGGAAGTCAGAACGATGACTATCACTGAATCTGTCCCACAGCGTGGAAGCAAAATTCTTCCGCCTGCATGCCCATGCATGAACAAGAAGCCGACCGGGAAGTTTGATATGTCTAAGCATTTCAAGACCCATATCTACCAAGGACCATCGGTCGATGCAACTGAGGTCAAAGCATCACAGACTGGCAAAGTACAGAGCTCACCAAATTTAAAAGCCGGAAAGAAGGAAACCAAAGCAGCGGTGAAAATTAACAATGGAGTAGCAAATAGGCGGGGCGCGAATAAGTTAACTGGGGTAGCAGAGACTGTCGAGGCTACTAAGGCAAAGAGTTCAATCAATCTTGGCACAAAGACGCCCAAGAAAATTGTAAGGAAAAGACTCACTACCAGTCAGACTGAAGAGGCCGGTGGGCCAGGGACCACACCTGCTGGTGTACCCGGCAGGAAAAGACTCGGGAGGAAAGTTCTCAATAAAACTATGGAAAATGTCCATGCCCGATTGCAGGAGCATCTTGATACTGCATCACCGATGGATGAAGTTGTTAGTGGGTCGGGTGAAGAGTCTGGCCAAAGATCTGATATAGACGCAGCTATGGAGTGTGGTGCAGAGCCGGTTCCACCATCTGAAGACGAGAATATGATCCAGATGGCTCCGACTTTCCCTATGAGGAGCCAAAGAAAAGTCAAGCTAGAAATACGAGGTCCGCTCCGGCCAAGCGGGAAGCAGCTCAAGGAAAAAAGAAGAAGCAAAAGTTTGTCACAAAATCTAAAACTATAAACATTGACTCAGATGATTAATACGTGATAGCAACGGATAGCTACATATCTTAAGAGCTTTATATACTATCCTTGTTGATAGGTGACGATATATGTCAATCATCCGGAGAATCATTAATATTTGTATATCATTGATAGCTCTATCTCAACCTAACTCGATACCACAGGAAATGATCAGTTTTCAATGCTCCGGGTCTGGATGTTGGTTCTGCTGGTAGCGAAGAAGCTACATTTACCAAAATATAAATACTCTACGTGTATCTATGCATTTATTCAGGACCGCCTTTGTGTACAGCAGGACCCTGCTTTTACATTCAAATATAGACTCCTCGATACATCTGTAATGTACACGTATATACATTCGTTGCAGCTCAATTGATTGACCATACTGTAGCTACATCCACTTATGTACATTTATATACATGTACCCAGCAAGCGTACCCGTTAAATATATATGTGTATGCACATCATGTACTGGCTTAGCGTGGCTAAACAGTGCAGGATGATGCCAGTATAGCACTACCACTCTTAAGACATTCATCCGTCCGCTCTACTCTATTCCTCTTCATCCTTTCATCGTCACCCTTCCACATAGATTATTACTAATAACACCTCTTCCTACCCCTCCATCATCAATGGACCCGCAGGCATCAACCCTTCATCTGCAAATACTTAATATATCATTATTTTCTCATATCCGGTGGGTTTCCACCCTCTTGTTGTGCTTCCTGGAGCGGACCCATTGCTTCTCCCATCATGTCTCTAGTCGCATCGGCTATTAAATCAGGTACATCATCCATCTCCATCATCCATCTCCATCTAGAAATGACTAAGTTAATCTTCTCTGAAAACAGATATTCTTCCTTTATCTCGTAGGTTCTAAAGACTTATTCTCCGGATTGAGCTGCTACCCTGTCACGATCATCATCAGGTACGAAACCATTCAGCTATCTCATTAATGTCTTTTTTATCCTCTAACTTTCCGTCTCCATCAGCATCTCTTTTGATTACCGCTACTTCCTGATCCCTTGGTTTTGATATTTTGTCTCGTTGTACCTGGATGAACTAACTTTTTGATCATAGGTAATTCCTTCTTCCTTTGGCTCTGTCAAACTCCGGTAATCCTATTAGTCGATTCCTATCTACAATAAACTCGGTCAAGTTTCCGCTATTTTCTATCCCTCCCTTTGAAATCTCTACACTGGGGCTCCAGTGAAGTTCATTCTCCTCCTTTTATTTTGGTTATCGGCTTGGGTTTACCCAGTAACTCTATTACCACCTTCACCCCCCCCACTGGCTCGTTAGACACGGTAACTCCAGTCGAAACCCATTTTTTGCTCTTCTTCACCCTACACGATCAGCCTGATTATTTCAGTAACTCTGATGTTCCTCTCCTCGACTCCTCCCCGCTTGCTGGCTCGTTCATACGGTAACCCCAGAATATGCTCTCCCCTCCGCCTGAAATTATATTAGGTTGGATTAATCCAGTAACTCTAATTCTCATTCTCCTATTGCCTTTTTCGTATGACAACTCCAGTACTACGTTCTCCTTGCATTTGGATTGCCGGCTTGTTCTTGACCAGTAACTCCACCTCCCAACCCCATATTGATTATCTTTCCCTCCCCCCTCCACACTTGCTCGGTTCACCTCCGATAACTCCAGATACTCCCTATCCCCTATATGCTTCCTCCCCCACCCCCAATCATAATATCCTCCCTCTGGTAATCTGGCTAGTTATTAAGCTGTAACTCCAGACATATCATCTATTCTTCCTCTCCTACTGATTCTCATTATGCTGGCTGGGAAAAATCCCGTAACTCCAGTACCCTCACTCCTTTGTCTTTTCATTAAGGCTTGGTATAGTTCTCGGACATAAATCATCGTCACGAAGCAACGCGACTCCACCCCAAAACACCACAACCCCGCTATGTCACCTGCCCGCAACCCCCCCAGAAGGGACTATATGAGACGCAGAACTGCACGCCGGCAGTGGCCTGAGTCCATACAATGGAGAGCTATAGGCATGAGAGAGGCAGGCCTATCATTTCATGAAATATCAGCAAAACTAGAGGTGCCTCGCTCAACACTATCAAGTGCCTTTCACCGGTTTCTGGAAACTGGTACTCCTATTGCCCTACCAAGACCTGGGAGACCCTCGAAAACTACAAGAAGAGATAATCGCCAGCTTGTTATTGCCTCTAGACATCAAAGAAAAATTTCCTACCGTCTTCTTCGACAAAACTTTGCAGTCAACATCTCGGTTAGAACAATCAAGCGACGCTTAGCAGAAGCTGGTATCCACAAGCATATTATGGCTGAGCGACCGAAGTTAAAGGCTCGAGATGCAAGAAGAAGACTATTATGGTGTTTGCAACACAGAAATTGGACTGTTGCTCGATGGAATAGAGTGGTGTGGAGTGATGAATGTAGTGTTGAAAAGTCTGCTGATCCCTTCGTTGATTGGGTCTTCAGAACAGCAAAGGAAAAATAGATTCCAGAGTGTATAAAGGGTATTAGGAAGTCAGGGGCAGTAAAGAAGATGATGTGGGCGTGCTTTGCAGGGGAATTGAAGGGGACATGTAATGGTGTTATGGTTGGAGAAAATGGGAAGACTAATGCTGAAGCATACGTGAGAACTCTGGACTTCTGTCTTCTTGATTTTTTGGAAGAACTACGAGAGAAGGGTATCAGACCAATCTTTATGCAGGATAATGCTAGAGTACATCAGCAAACTACTTCTTGTGTATGCAGTCTCCCAACAGTCTCCCGAGTCTCCCAACAGTCTCCCGAGTCTCCTGAGAGTCTCCTGAGGCTCCTGGATATTTTTTGACTCTCCTGAGGCTCAGGAGACATCAGGAGACGAATGAAGTCTTGCTGATGTACATACAGCGGGTCTTACAACTGCATGGCTGAGGGAGAATGGGGCAGAGTTGCTAGAGGACTGGCCTGCCTATTCTCCAGACTTGAATCTCATCGAACATGTCTGGGTTCACCTCAAGAAGCTCTACGATCAACACTATCCTCATCTAGTAGATGATACTAGATCATCAGCAGAATTAAAACCCTTAATGGAGGATGCTCTAATTCATTGCTGGGAACTTCTACCTGACACTTTATTTGGAAGACTGGTTGAGAGTATGCCTAGAAGGATTGAGGCTGTTATAAGGGCAAGGGGTTGGTACACAAGATATTAAATGTCATAGAATTCATTTGTAGATACTATTAAACAACTATACAAAAAACCAGCTATCCAAAGCATCAATTGTGGTTGTGGTGGGGGAAATAGTGATGGTTCGTAGGGGGGCCGAGACCGTTGCTATCTGCGCCGGGACGATGATTTATGTCCACGCGCTGTACATTGCCAATGTGTCTGTAGACATACTATCCGATTATTTCTCCACCTGAAAACTGGCCGTGAGTCTTAAACGTAACTCCAGTTGGACCCTCACTCGTCCTCTTTAGTCTTCCCCTCCATCCGGCTTGTACATGTACAGTAACTCCAGCACTCCGTTCTGCTTCTTGCATATATCAACCTGGTCTGGCTTTCGATCAGTACCTGTTATCACGTTCTCCCCCTTCTCGTCCTTTTAATGACCCTGCTGGCTGTGTCTAAGTACCATAACTCCCGTTCCCTAATCAATCTCTTGCCTTTCTTCCGGAATACCTTCATTCCTAATAATATAGGCATAGTTCACTACCCTCGGCCCCCTCCCTCTCTCCTCTCTTCTCCTCATTTACGCTGGCTGGTTCCCGCCGTAACTGCTGCGATCAATCCTAAACCCCCCACCCCCCCCCCCCACTACACTGGCCGGTTCTTAGGACCGTAACTCTATGCTGTGTTTCCCTCGCTATCTATTTTGATTTTTTTACTGTTGGTTTGCTTATTCCTAGCAAATCCCTCTTCCCGGCGGCATGGCTTGGTTAGTCCATTACCCGAGAGATATGTTTTATTGATTGAGATCTTGTACTTTGTTGTAATCGATCACTGACTTTGTGTCTAGATATTTACATAGGAGATCCGTCTACCGCCTAGGATTATCCCCGGACTGGTTGTACCGTTGTTGGTGCTTACTGGAGGAAATGGAGTGTGCATAATGGACAGTCGATGGGATATCAACTTGATTTGCTCATTATGGTAACGGAAAAGGGCAAGAAGGTAAATTTACTATATCATTGTGGGAATTTTGCTAACAATCAGTAATATATCCTAGCTTGTCTTTTTCCATTTTACGGTGGTGGTGGATGGATAGTCAACGTGGAGGATTCAATATACCTTGATGTCGTATATGATGATATATCATTGATAGGTTTGGGACTGGTGATGATATTCTACTCAGGATATGTGTCATGCACACACGTTTGGAAATGGCAGTGATCGTGTTGAAGGGTTTGCAGTTATATATTTTTTTACCTTCGGCATAACAAAGTGATATGTTGGATTCGGGTACCATCTTGTATTATGTCTCTCTTCGCAAAGCCTTGTACACCATGTGACACCCCTACGTCAGGTACTTATTCCTATTCACCAGCAGGCGTTCTCATCATTCTATATCATCCTGTCCTCGTATTACATGTCAGCCAACGAGGCCCAACTATGACGGGGTTTCCTGCTTTGCCCACACGTCTTTACTCATATATATAACTTCAGTATCTTACTTTGTCATTCGCCCATGACCAGTATATATACATAGCTTAATACCATAGGTCTGAGCCGCGTACATATACCCCTTGAGCCATTTACGACCATGATCACTAGGTTTTCTCTAGTCTGAATACGGGTGCATTCCGAACCACATATACTAAAACTTCATTTATATTATGAGATCAGTGCATTCCGCAATACCTTTACCTGTATGAGTTAGCCCAAGTACTCAATTTGAATAGTACGATTGAAGCCTGGTCAGCCAGCCTGATTTTTATTCAATGATCCAAAAAACTCAAGCTCGCAAAGTCATTCATGATTCATAAATCACGAAGATTTTCCATGAACCGTATCCACACAAATACTAGGACACAAGGCCAAGAGAACACACCTGATTTTTCTTTTCCATGATGCGGAGTAGTGCCGTTGCCCTATTTCTAATTCTTCTTATTTTTAGACCTTTCTATTCGCTTTGTAACTATGTCCTAGTTCAGTCCTACTATTAAGATGCGTGACAACACCAATCCACACATACCCGCCGCTCTCTGCAAAGGCTAGCAACTCATGTTGGATGGGTTCCTATCTGTCTACTCATCCCGAGGTATTATACCCGAGGGCCTTTACGCAGAAAACAACAGTAAGTGTTAGGATCATGGAATATCACTCGCTTCCCGAGAATTCTTTCGAAATATTTTCAAAAGGCCCTAGCTTTCCCATGCTTAGCATCGCCACGTCGGCACATCTGCTCCTTACCATCTTCCACTTTTACATGACGACCTGTTGTATCTTTCCGGTAAGGTTATCCGCACTTATGTCCAATATCCCAACATGCCCGTCCCCTACCCACCTTCAGCGTACACCATATGTATGGGGCTGCGGATACGGAATGAGGAATTGAACTAGACTTAGTATGCTCACTCGAGTGTTCTAACAGGAAGAGTCATTCCTGGTGTAACTTATAGGATCATGTGCCATCACCCGATTTAAGAGTTGGCTTCCAAACCAATTTATTCTATTTTCTCTTGTTCCGTTAAAAGCTACACGGGAGGCTTCTACATTTATATCGTTGATCACTATCCTGAGAGGGCAAAGTCCCATCTATATTTTCTGTCGAGACATAGCGCCCGTTGGAAAACTCTCTTGACCCTACAGGGTCTGGCATAATACTTTTTCCGAGCCCCATGCTAAGGTCACGCTCCTACATGTGGCGGGAAAGCTATTAAGCTATATAAACGTACATCTCTAACTATTAGAGTGCCAATAATGTGGAAAGCTAAACACCCGTTACCAGAAACAATTCCGTCATGAGTTATCACTCGCTATACAAAGCGCACACCAGTTATTTATCTTCTGTGGACTGTGGTACTTAGCGTTTCCTGTATTTTGTTCCCTGTTAGAGCCTCCTGTCTCCATTGAATTTACTCCTACCTCTTTCTGTCATCCCCTATATGTTCCGCCCCGCCCACGCATTGCTATCATCGATAAATGATACCGGTTTTGAGTAAGGTCTAGCCTGTTAAACGGTTGAGAATAGTGACATGTGTATGCTTGGCCTCGGGCTTCTTAAAAAGTCAAACTTTGTGGCTGGTGCCGAACATATTGTTTGATGTGTTGTGGGCCTCTCCTATGTTATTGATGCTACTATGCTTTGATATATCCCGTCAACCACTGAGCGGGGAACAATTTAATACGTGTATTTGACGTCTGGGAAAGATACGCATCATTGGACCCCCCAGAAAGATCATCTGGTGTATTCCAAGGTTGGGCTCTCTTCCGGTCAGTACTATGATTGGCCTCATGTCTGTTACGGAACGAGTTTCAAATACCGCCATTATTATTTACCATTTATGTAAGTGTCCGAGTATACTCAATACATGGGAATCTTTCATTTTTTCACCTCCCCGATATTCCATTCGTACTAAACCCTAGTGTTCGGAGGGAACGGAACTTGTGTTTTGTTAACCAATATATCTCTCTACCAATATATCTCTCTAAATCCCATCCTACGATGTTTACAGCAACGTTTGGCCATCGCGGGGGTGTAAATTTGCTAAGCTTTACCGTGTGTGCATACAATATTTGATGTAGTTATTCTTCTCTGCAGTCCCTGTCAAAAATCCCTTAAGTGTTCGGTCATAGGATATCACTCGGCCTACAAATCACGCCACGCAAGACTACTCTCTGCCGTTTCCGCCTTCATGCGCTCAAAGTACTTTGTTATTAAATATATTATTAATGAATATAATCCCTGAAGAGGATCATCTCTCAAAACACCCCCGCCTGTTGTACCTGTGGCGCTCTGCCCTGTTTTGAACGAATGTGGTGCTACAGGTATCGCGGAAAATATCTCATTTGATTGATTAATACTCTAACTACTATATAATAATATCTATCCATATCATTTGACCCTCTCTGAGGCGGACGAATGTTCCAAAAAAATAAATTTGTACGGTTCCCTCGAAGCTCTACTTGATTCAACCTAAAGCTTTTGAGTTCTAGTACTAGTTTCCTTCTCCCCATTATACGATAATACCATCTGTGGGTTGCAGAATAGTGGAAATAAAGTAATGACCGTGGTTAGTGATAAAAAAAAAGAGCTGTTGGAGAAATCTCGGTAGTATAACCCATTCCCGAAGAGCATTTTTAAGACTACTTTGACATTTAAACGCTTTATTCATAGCCTCAAGATTATTAAAGGCTACCAGCGCTCTGAAAAGCACAAATCCCTTCGATTCAAACTAATTCCGGTGATAGTCGAGAGCTCAAAACCGAGTAATATTCCAATTCCAGAAAGATGGAACTAAACCGAGAAACCATAGATACTTGGCGTAGAATGTGCATATGGCATTACATTAACCTATTCAGCTTACACTAGTGGGTCGCTGTGGGACTACTTACCCACCTGCCCCAGTAAAGCAAGATAGTCAAGCAACACCTATACGTTTGTTAATGTACGAACCGATCAAACAAAATATCGGGGCAAATCATGCTAATCAATGTAACTTTTTCTTTAAACGTGTTACGGCCTATACTCTTCTTATATTGAACTGGGCCCGATCCAAACGCTTACACACCCGTACCAACAAGTTTTGATACACTCTATTTCCTTAGGGCCGCAGACTTTCTACTTATCCGTTACCGGTAATTGCCACTGCAGCTCTCCCGCAGTGATTGACCGGCGTTTTTTCTCATATGGGTTGAATAAACTAATGATTCTTTGTAGAAGGTCATGCAATATACCTCCATGCAACCAGAACCTTAAATGAGTCCCGTATTGATAGTTGTTTTTAGCGTGCTCATGTAGTCATAATAATCCTAGGCAAGAGCATAACCTATATCACTAAGCTGAGCTGCCGAGGAATGACTGAGAGTGAGAACCGTCAAGCAATACTACTCTGGGTAATAATTCAACGTTACAACAAGCTAGGTCAAGGGACAGCGGGGCTCTCCCTCCCTTAACGGAACCTGATTATGATAGACGTAGTACAAGTCATTGTAAATACACGTACGTGCATAAGGTGCAGGTGTTATGGGTTGCCAACCTACCTTTAGACACACGGTTGGCGCATTGAAGCGCTTGAGCTAGGTCCAGAATATACATTTCTGCCGATAATTGTGTAGAGTGCCGCGGAGGTTTTCCGATCACCAACTATCACTCGACTCATTACTTGTGGCGAATCTTTCCATATGAAAATGAATCTCACGACGCTAGTTTGATACATGGCTTGCAACATGTTGGAATGAATATGACGACGCCTAGCCTCTTTATTTACCTTCATCTGTGGTTTTCGGTCTATGTATCTCTGGTATAGCAATAGTTGATCACTGTAATACTACATTCACGGCTAAGCCTGCCCCATTCAAAGAGCGCCATAAAATAAGCTCATACTGACTATTGATTACAGTAAAGTCTGCTCAAAGCGTATTTCCTCCCTTAAACTATCTAGAGACCTCATCAGCTCCGACACTTACAGGATTACTCCGCTTACCCTATTTGCAATCATAGATTATCGGACAATATGCGATCTCGCAGACTATTAGAACACTCTAGCTTTCTGACGATCCAAATCTCATGAGGGGTTTTCCACCCGCTATTCAATATCACGAGAACGCAAACCCGCGACACGTCATAATAAATATCTACTTATGGGTAGCGTCTTTTCCAGCCTAAGCCCACCAATCCCTCCTTCACATCGCCAGCTAAACTATGATCATATACCGGGTCAAGCCAGTGTTTGTGCATTCAGGGGTGAGATGCAGTTCATGAGAACCTTTGCGGATTCTGTGATTCTGGAAAAACTTGGGATAAGTTGCCGGCCCCGAGATATTGTATATCAGCCGCCTGAATAAAAAAACTACTTTCACATGGCTCCCAATGTCCAAGGCTACGAATGATAGTCTCGTGATAGCTCAAGTTCCCTGTTAGTCTCGCAGAATACGTAAAAATGAAGCCGGATCACCAGCTATCACTCGTGTTCTTCTGTCGCTTGAAAGAATTACATAGTTTTTTCCGAAACGGTATATGAAACGCATCTTGTACATTATTAGTATTGAAACATAGTTTATATGTGTTTGGCTATTAAACAACATGGATGAACCTTGCACGAGCACTGTCGGTCAATAATTTCTGTACCGAGCCTGGATTCTCTCCATGTTCCGGCGACTCCGGTACTCCTGAATTGTTTGGTCCCTTACTATGTTAACCGACCGCCCTGCACGTTCTGGGCGTCATGTATTCTTCATGAATGTATTTATTATCAGGGCTGTATGTATGTAAAACGTCGATTTTGACTCCATCCCTTACTCTCGACTATACGGAGTTAGTCCTCATTTCTCAGGAAATGTAACACAATCAAGTGATAATCGAAATATTTCTTTCTTTGTATATACAGTCCCTACCCAGATGTCTTCGTGATTTGCTCGGCAGCAACGCTGACGCCCATGCCCACGCCCACGATCCACGTTCGTCAATGAACGAACACCCCAACACCACGAACTCCTCAACACCATAAATTGAAAGTTAATTAAATACATATTAATATTTAGTTTGCCATCCTCCTGCTGCAATTACTGCAGCAACTCTATCAGGCATTGATCTCCATAATTTCTCAAAGAATTCTTCAGGAATAGTGTCCCAAACCAAAGACAAGACCTCAGCCAGCCGTGCCTTCACCCTACTAGGCCCCCCAGGAGTGTTTTTTATATTAGGGTACTGGCTTTGGAGGCACTTTTTGAGCTCTACCCATACATGTTCAATTGGATTTAAATTAGGTGAATAAGGTGGATGATTTTCAACCACAATATTAGTCTCTTCAAACCACTGAGTGACAACATGAGCCTTATGAATAGGTGCGTTGTCTTCCATAAACCTAGCATTATCCCCTATTCGGTTGAGAACAGGTACAAGAAAATACTGTAGCATCTGTAGATAGACATGTTTGTTGACAGATTTGACGATCAAAGGTGTAAATGTCCCACGGTTCCTACCCCAAAAACACCCCCATACCATCAAGAAAACACCCCCATTTTTCTTAGGATCTATACACTTATGTACCCACTTCTCTGGAAGTGTACGGAAAACCCATAGTTCATTGGAGTTACGTGACTTCTCGACACTGCACTCATCACTTCGGACAACATCTTCAAAATCATCAACGGTCCAGTGCTGTTTTTCTAATACCCAAGCCAATCTCCTTTTTGCATTTGATGCCATTAATGCTGGTCTCTTTTTTGCTCTCCATTTTTTAATTCCTTCCTTCCTTAGAAATCTATCGACTGTGTAGAGGAACACATCAGGGGTATGTCCATCGCGTAGTTCTCTCCTAGACATTGTGCGGGTATCACAGGCAGCTCAAATTAATTGTCTTTGCTGTTCCTCATTTAAATTTTCTGGTCTTCCAGGACGTGATAGGTTGTGTATATTGCCTTGTTCGTTTGTATGCTCCAGAAAACTTTTGATTGTTGACCACGGTCGCTGCATAATTTCTGTAGCCTCTGAGATCTTCCCTGTTGTATGGTAAAGAGCAACAATGATGCCTTTCTCTAGTCGGCCTAGTTGCCTTCTAGTGGTTCTAGGCTGCTTGCTAGGAGGGAGTGGTTTCCTTGGAGTGGCATCGGCTGGGTTAAACAAGGGGGGCATGGTTGCTGCAGAAAAGGAATGGTGGATCGTTCGTTCTTCATGGGGGGGTGTTGTGGTTGCCACCGAGCCAAACCCCAAATCACGAAGACATCTGGGTAGGGACTGTAGATATTAGGGTTGCCACCTCCCGAGTGCGAGTTTTTGGGTTCTGGGTATCAGTTCCCACCCCGGTGCAGTTAGGGCCCGAAGAACCCCACCCCTCTGCCCCCATCCCCCTAGCTAAACCTTTCGCTCCAGTAACTCAATTCGACCCACATGACGTTTGCTTGACCCAAGTGTTTCCCACCCGGTCTTGTGACATAAATATTTCTAGCTAAGGTGTGGTCCCGGTATATTTTATTGGATAGACGGTTGCCATGCTTGGTTAGGGTTTTTTGTCCTTACCCAAAGCGCCAAGACTCTCGTAAACCCTTTTTACAGTAAATAGTAGTAATTCTAGTACATTAAATCTTTGCCCCTGCCTAAGAAAATAGTGCGAAAACGCTTGTAGTGGATGGACTATCAGGAGTGGCACCTGCTTCACGGGTTAGACCAGCACGGCTAACAAGATAAACTGTTATTGCTTTTGGTTGAGTAAGCTGTTTTTCTTTTTCACTCTATCTGGCAGGAAGAGTCTTTATGCCTCGTTTGTATCAACCTTGCTAGACCTTTTTTAGGAGTAACAACGTCCTATAGTACCACGCTTATTCGACAGATCTATAGCGGCGGAAGAGGAGTTCTGTCTATGTATACATTTGATAACTGTTTTCCAGCTCTCACTCTCTCGTTCTGACGAACCTATGTTTAAATTCTTTAACTGGTAATCTCGGGCTTGGGGCCTGGTCTCTAACTATTTTGCGTACTTATTTACGCCCACGGGCACATGCTTCCTAAGGATGCACAAAATGTCGGGAAACCTTTCCTTTTTAATCATTTCGCCACAAGTAATTAGTGAAACAAAAAAAAACATTTTGCCACATCCGTGTCGCCGTCATAGACTATCACTCGCATGTTGATCACCCGCTATCACTCGCTCTACGTTGGAGCTAAGTTCGGATCACGGTCTATCACTCGGGTCGTTGGATTGATCTATGGTCTTTGTACCCATTGGATTTGGTGATCGGTACACTAGATCCTAGTATACTATGCAATGCCTGTCCGTGTCAATATACCACTCCTACATCGTGGGGGCAACAGCTTTTGGTCGATGATATTACCGATCCACAAGCAAGCTCTCTTTCTCACGAGAACCCTATATTTGAAATAATACTTCACCAAACACGAATAACTGTACCAGATAGCCTAAGTTTAGCTACCAAGCTTTTCACATAAATCCGTAAGTCATGTAGCGTGGCGCCCACTGGGTTGGCTTGATTCTTTTTTTCCCTGATTTCTACCTAAGCTTTTCCTTACCAAGAAGAAACCTGAGGAGCTGGTCCGAGATTAGCTCATTGAATAATGAATCTGTGTTCATAGATAAAAATACAATTGCCGGATCAGTAAAGACTGTCACTATACTGACTTCGACATTTTTGCGAGGGTCAGAGACTGAGCATACTGGGTAATCCTAGTCAACAGGCTACGCGCGCTCACTGAATCAAAGGGGAAAAAGGAGAGAAAAAATAAAATTAGGTACATGGGACTGATATCGAGTGACATACTATGATCCGGAAATAAGTAACCCGCCTCGGAGTTCTCATACTTATGTCGACGACGAACTCGTTGGGCTGTATAACGGCATATATCAAGATGGCTTAAATCCCAGAGAATTTGACGAGGGACATGTAAAACCATAGCAATCATGTTAGCAAATCTATAGTAATAAGAAAGAATTATACTTTCATGTTGCGGTAGATGTAGGAGGCACAGCTTGGCTGCAGTGGTAGATTTGAAACCTCTTGAAAACGCAGCACTGCATTAGTGATTCTATGTACCGCTGATCCTACCACTTGATCGAGTTTCAATTTTGTTAATCTTTCTTGTTGATAATTTGCGATATCCCTCCAATGTTTTTTTTTTGTTTACATCATTAATTACATTCCCTCTAATGTTTAGTTAGGGGGGTAGGAACGAGCACCGAACGCCCCCCCCCACCCCGCCAATCGTGTTTATCTATGAACCCCTTTTATGATTGACATCATCACATGGTACGTCAACTGTCAAATTGTTCGATACAATGAACAAAGTTAGTAAGGATACCCATATGTGGTAATGACGGATGTTGTAGTTCTCTTGGACCAGAGCTTTCCCCCCATTCCGGGCCAGAACTTCAGCACAGACCTTTACAAGCCTAAATCCCACAAAAATACGTAACAGGAGCATCATTCCTCGGGCTACAGACCAGAAGTATGGCGCCTGTAAACGCCCAAATAGCTGGAATTACCAACGGGGACATAAGACGCTGCAGTCAGATATTTTTGCTGGTAAAAAACATTCAACAAGTAGGTCTTGACGAAGCCGGTGCCCAATTGTTCCGAATTAAAAATCTTTAGGCTCCGTTTACTATCAACACTCGTTCAGTTTTCCTACCGATGCAGTTCCCTGCGGGTGTTAGGAAAAGACACATGCGAATTATGATTGTTCAAAAGGGTGGTTGGTCTCAACAGTTCCATTGTATAGTCCTGTTGTATGGCTGGTTACTATGAACCTGTTCGGGTTTAGTGGGGAGAAGGAACTCTAGAGGTCCTTTCATTCTTTACATATAATTGACCATTAAACTCTGTTCCTATACCCAACGGTTGGGCATTGCTAAGCGCCCTCTGAACGGTCATTGTTGCTCTATGACCTCCCAAGGCCCTGGAGGGATGGACACTATGTAGCGGCAGTTGATACGAAAAGTAACCTCAGGGGCTCTACCGCCTCACCCTAGCAGTCCCTTACCAACTATAGGATCAACATATCATACAAAGCCAGAAAGGTGGGAATCTAATCGGAGAGAAGTAGACGTTTGAATTGCTCCGGAAAAGACATCTACGTGCTCCTTCTGTTTTAAGTTACTATGGGGTTATGCTCACTGATAGTGACCCCTCTATCGCTTTCCAGTAAAACAAACAGTCCACAGATGAGTGATGGGCACGAGACAAGTTATCTCGGGACCTTTTAGACTTTCTTCCACCATAAAATTTAATATTACAAACTCCAAAACCAGGGTTAGGGTTTGGCAATAAATTTCCGACTCCCTTTGTCTGGCCTTGTCTGGCCTTTCTAGGCATCGGAATCGCATGACCACAAGGTCCCGAGACTTTTTCAAGACCACGCCCTTGTCCCGGGGCTTTCGAGACTAGAATCAAAGATTGTAAGACAAGACAAGTCCTGTCGAAGTCCCGTCTCGTATTGTCTCGTGCCCATCACTACTACGGATAGACCAAAAGGTTGGCTGGTGGTCAAGTCTTCAAGGTTGACGGGTGAGAAAGGTTGATGTAGACGCGTTCATGGGGTGTTGGGATTTTTCTATTTCAACGTGGTGACTACCAAACTAATTCGCAAAAACTCATAAATCAACAGCATGAACTATTCAAATCTCATATGATATTTCAAATTTACTTGTTTCTTCAAACTTGGCTGTTCTATTGAAGGAACCAGACCATATATCCCCAAACACCGTGAGCGTGTCCACAGGCCAGAGCATTAATGATATTTAAGGCATATGTACCCAACACATGCCATATGTACGTCACTATATCACATAATTTAGAGTACCCGCAACCAACATGCGTGTATCCATTAACAATGTCCAGATCATTAAGAAGAAGCTGGAAACATGTCAGTTCTTAAAACGTTTCGTGATAACGCGATCGCGGGTTGCTATGGGGCTTGTGCCACGGATTTTGACGTGGGGGTTTACCTATTTCGCATATATCTTCATGGGGTGGACCTTGCACTATCGGACGCATATTAAACTGCCTTACCTCTTCAACAATCCTCGTCTTTCTGTCGTTATGAAATTGTTGGAACGATCTAAACACGGCGCGTAAGTTCAAGCAGTTTTCTTAGCTGTCCCGGACGCTTTGCAGTCCGTCCGTTACCCTTACATGGGAGATTGCTAAACAGACAGCGCCCAACCTATGAAAATAGAGGGCATCAGATGGCGGGAATGCCCTATAAGGTCTGCAATCATTGCAAGGAGCTGCTGGGGACTGCCACTGGTAGCCGGGGATTTCAGTTGATGGTTGGGAACTAAATTTGACCGCTAGCATCGGCGGAGGGCAGGGAATGGTATGACCATAGTTTAATCACAAACTATGGTTGAAAATAGATTATTCCTCAATTCATGCGTTGCTAATTAGGTCTGAACAGAACTCCTCTGTCACTGGGTATCATCAGTCAGCAATACCATGCACCCGGCTGTCATGATGGCCATCTTCAGCCCTGCGTCTCCAAGGTCCAGTCCGCTCTTGATTGCCTTCTTGACGCTTCTTTGGTCTGGCACCCGAAAACGGACAGACGGACCCGTTGCAAACAGTGCGCGGTGGCCGCATCGTAAGCAATGATTTTGAGACGAGACTTGGATATGAAGGCTATGTTGCTGGTCAGTACAGATTCTCAGAAATTATGGTTTTTGCTGGAATGAATAATGTTTCGGTTCATCAAAATTGCCCGGCAGCTAATGCAATACACCCAACAAAAGATAGACAAAGCTCTACCACAGAACCGTCAGATTAGACATCAATTGGACTCTCGAGTATTTTCATAATTTCCTCCAACGATTTGGTACTCTGTGGTTTACTCCTAGATTGAATGGGTTGTGCCATAGTCCTTTGCGTCCGAATGGTTTTGATATAACACAATATACCGCGACTAATCGAGCTTGATGAACACGTTGGATATATAATACGAGGTGAGGGATACCAAATAAGGCCTTCACTTCTTGAATGCCTACAAATCCCGAGAGTATTCACAGGATGTCTTCCACTGAGGGAATAATGTCTTAACCGCCGATCCAGACTCCCAGCTAGAATGATCCTTGAGGCGCAGACCCGCCTAGCCAGGAGAATAGCTGGCGCAGTTCAAATCTAAAAAGCTGGCTTTTAATACCCTACCCGAGGGGAGAGAGTATATTGAATCCTAAAGGCCGATATTACTTTGTCGCAGTTCTGCTTATCACGATCGGTTCAGGAGTTATTGAGCATTATCAATATATGTTCAAGCGCCAGTCTTGGCTATATATGCACGTAGTAGTTTGAGTATAAAATAATCAGTATCTATCTTGAATAATCCCCAATAAGGAAATCTGTTGCGTCGCCTTATAATACCGATTACTGGCATAATAAACGCGAAGCAGCCAGAATGGTTTACTAATCATGTTAATTGTTTGTTTGCCGCCTGTATGGGCGGGGGCGTCCTTAGGAGGATGGGTTTTCTCTTTGCTGTATCAAAGATGAGGTGTCTGCGCAGCCCCCCCCCTTTCGATTCGATTCATGGCGCGTTCGAGAAAATCTTGAAGAAGCAAACTTGGTGGTGAGGGGCTTTTGAGGAAACGCTATTTAGTCATTCCACTTTATCGCTTTTAAGGAGAGAACAGAGTCTTGACTGAAAGGTCCCTGCTCATTTCGGAGGTACCTTTCTGGAACTCCGTTAATAGCATAGTAACATTGCTCTTCTAGCATAGACCTTTCACCTCGGGTCTTCCCGACCGAACCTTACTTAGGACTACTAAGGCCTTAATCCGTCATTCCAGCTAGTTCTGTGCTGTCCATGGCAGTGACAACTAGCCTTCTGTGGCACGCGCCCTTGGCCCTCCTGAAAAGCTACCCGGTTGGGTTGCTCCATCCGGCATCTTTCTGACTATTAAACCTCACTGAGCGGGGCCGAATAATAGCCCAACTCCAACACCCACAACCGTGGACGGATGTGAACCAACGCTAGTAAAGCTTTCCTGCTCGTTTTTGAAGATATTTCCTCAAGGTGAGAAAGCCCATTATCTGCCTGTCCCCGTAAATAATCTAATTCTCAATGATAATGCGATATGGTGGTATCATTAACCACAGCGAGTAAAGTACGATATGACCACATTTCGGAACATGCAAATTTGATTCAGTATCCAATCCCGATCGATAATATCATGATAGAGTCTTTGCAAGCAGACCAAGAGCCTTTCAACCATATCATCTTAAGCACCGCTATTAAACCCTCCCGAGACCCCTTCTCATCCTTTTGCCGGTCTCGTCATTGCTTCGGCGGGGCTTTGCCCTTCCGGCATATTGCAATCATCATATATCACTCGTTCTCACTTTGTCAATCACAATGAGTTCCCCTTTGTTTAATTCATTCATTGTATGCAGCGCTCCGGCTATGAATTAACGCGGGCGCGCTGCCTCAGAGCTCTCTGCCTCCACCGCCATGCATCGTACAAAGGAAAATAGAAATAAAGGAGAATTGTAACACAAAGGAAAATCAGATGCAGATGCTGTCCCCGTCCGCTCTCCTCCCCCTTCCCTCTTTATTAATACAATTTGTACAATATGACTAGCATTAACCAGCCGCGTGTTGTCTCCGCTTTTTGCGGTTCGGGTCGCAAGCTATCCCTTAGTCTGGCGAAAGATGCTGCCTACACTGATATATTGGTGGGGCTTCATCATCGAATAATTGAATTCACACCGGAATTTTGACTCCCTATTATAGGGTGGACGACATTGCCAGACTAAGGGATGGTAAATAATTATCCTAAACTACCTATCCAGTTCCTATCCAGCTCCCATCAGTTTATCCACCTCCGACCAAGTGTCTATCCCACTCCAAGTCAGTGTTTATGCGGCGGCAAGCCTGTGGACGCCCAGCCCCAAGCTACTCCTACTCTAGGTAATTATCTCTAGTTGAACTGTTTCTACTTGTGCCGGTCTCGGTGTTCTTGTAGGGCGTGCTGGATTAGGGCTCCCATCGCCGGCAGTTCTCGACTTTATAAAAATCGCATATTTGGAAGAAAGTTAAATTAATAATATCATTGAGAACCTTAATATATAGATGCCTGCGGTGTGGAGCTACGAGTAACTGCGGACAATAGAGTAGTCTGAATTATTCCCATTCTAAACCGGGATGAGCTGCAGCTTCCAGATCGAGGCACGAGATCAACGTAGAAATCAAAATGGGCATCTTTATCCGCGGAAACATAACTTGAGAATAAACCTCATTTTTCTAGATGTATGCCTTCACTCTGAATAACTGCCTCCTACTAGCTGAGAGGAACTTTGCTCTTCAATACCTCTATCGGGATTTGAACTATGCAAACATAGCTGACCTGACACCGAGGCCGAAAACATTGAACCTACGCGTGTGGAATTGATCTAGTAATCAATACGCCGATAAAGATTGAGAGAATGGAGGTATCCACCTCATCCCCAACCCGCCAGCAAAGAATGAGCTACCGGATGTGTAAACTTGACAATCCCGTATTGAACCAGGGTAGGAAGCGATCAGCGGAAGACACAGCAGATAATATAGCCGAAATATGTTGCATGTAGCCTCTCATATCAAAGAATGCGCGGTATTGAGGGTGAACTCTGGGTACCAGGCGTGGAGGGTTGTTGTTTCTAGTCGTTCACCAAAGGGAAATGTCTTGAACCTATTCAACACAGACAGTTTTCTGTCCATATAGGGTCTGGGAACATATATCCCCGCTGACCTTGGAGGAAAAGAGGAAGTTATCTTTTATTCGGTTTAGCTTAGTGTTGGACTCTTTGTCAAGTCGGAGAGGACATCATACTGTCAGCGCTCATTGTTCGCTTGACTGAGGGAGCTGCCTCTCGTCCTTTATCTATATTGTATGTAGTACGTAAACAGATACAATATGTCCTTCTTCCAAAGAGAACACTCTGGCAAGTCTCCCTCACTAAAATTATATCAACACTATGCACTATGTTATCGCGATACTCATATGTCCACTCGATACCCTAAAAGGACCATCATTTACGTCAGGAAAGATCTTCCTGCGCTGGAGAAGCCACCTCACCTCGAAAGCAAGTACAGGAGGATGTTGGGGGAGCCCGCAACAGCCCTCATGAGACGTGAATTTCGTTCCGGGCTCTACCTTGCGGCATACAAGTATTGGAAATTTTGAGAAATTGTGTTGCGCCACAGTATATTTACCTAAAAACTATAGCTTGACGTACGTCCCTTGGTCTCTGATAAACTACGGTCCTTGGCTGCGCTCAAAGACTCCGACAGGCATCAGAAGGATAAAGTTAAGCTCCGGTAGGAGGGCTGGGGACGAATCTCAATGTAAGATTGGTCTTTACACCGGCAGATAACCTATCGAACTTGCGAGGGTACTCTTATATCGCTAATATTGCATATAAAAAACGGTCAAGGGTTCTTTGTTGTATGATGTGGGATTTAGACATGGTCAGCATCATTTTTCGCAAAGCGGGCAGACGCTTTAGTCTAGTGATGAGGGATAGCCAATTTTTTATGACTTGGGAGTAAGCATGAAGCCAACCAAGAAATAATTCTTACAGATGTAGTCGCAATACCGCCAAAACTCGACAAATAAGGTTCCCGGCGGGGCTATCTCATTAAAGGTTGAAACCTATTATCAGCCTCAAAAGTGACCATTAGTACCAATTTAGACCTTGCATGCATAGCCGGTTTTGAGTGCCGTAGGACATCAATGAAATGGAAGACTTTGCGCAATCACATCCAGAGTCTTTCTTTTCGGACTTGGCCTCTGAAACTCTCGATTTCTACACCTCGGCCATTTTTTTTGCTCAGGGTTGCCTGACATGTTAGCTCATATCAAGAAAGAGCATCATTTGTTTGTTTATAACTTATAGTATGCAGCCCATAGGCGACGACAGGCGCTCGCCGTTCCCAGGAGCAGTGTACGCCTCAGAACAGCAAAACGGAGACCAACGAAATAATACTAAATCACAATCTCTCTGATGCCCCCTTGCCTTCTGATCCCCGCAAAAATAGCATCATGACTTGGAAGCCCCTAATTCCGGAATAGGAATCTGTAAATTGAAGGTTTCTGTTTAAATACCTGCAGTTTTCCGTTGGCCAAAGATGCAGACCACCACCCGTCACCCAGCTGGATGCATCCATCAAAAGTCTCCAATAGGTTTCATCAGACTGCATTTATATACCATATTTAACAATATTTCTGCGCGCTGCATCGCCCAGCCAAGAGTATATTACATCCGGAACTACTGTTATCCGAAGATGAATACTGTTCTTGAGGTGGTGGGTAGACGGATCATACCCAAGAGAAACACTCAAGTTCTCTGACTGGCCGCAGAGCTCCTTTCAACATTCAGTATTTGTCAATACGTAGGAAAAGACAGTACTACGGTGGTAGGAGTAAGTCTGTAGACGGTGAGTATTGTTTCAACTAGGCAGACTTACCCCGGCATGGGTGTCGCACAGTGTTCATGGAGCTACCGGCTGCGACCAGTAACCTCTAGTTTAGTGTAGATAGGGTCATTTCTAGGACAACGACGAAACTAGTTGAACGACGAACAGGGATATTTGGAGGACAAAGTGCAGGCACTCAGGCTGGTATATAATTGCTTGACTGACTGAAATCTGTATTTTCGTCGTTACCCCAGGTTCGCCTTTGCCCCCAAATTGACTTTAAATGTAATACTTTACTCAAACCTTGTCTGAGCCGCAACAGACATGCATGGCTCGCAAATCTTCCAAAGCGCCGTGTTGCAACCGTTTCGCACTTTCTAAAAAGCCACAGAAAGCATACTGAAAACAGCAATGTGAAACTAAAGTTGAAGGACCATACTAATTTCGGAATCTATTCTAGCAAACTTGTCTGGGGGAGTTATACGAATAAGTTTGTCGGGATCGGTTCCTCCCCCAGAGGAGACCCCTGAATTACGCGCTCATAACAATTAGTAGCTATGAGTTTATATATATATCGTTGTTAGCACCCTCCCCGCAAGTATATAACAATCAATGCGGGGCGCGAAAAAATAGTTGTACTGATAATAATAATTTTCTTACCTATTTTCGCTCAAGACTAAATTCTAGATTAGATGTTTGGCTAGACTCGTCAGAATTCAGATCTGGCTCGCGTATGTCTGCCTGGGCGTTTGCGGGGAGGTTAGGGCTTGCCTTGGGGCTTAGTTCCCCGGTAACAACTCTAGACACTCCTCATTTCAAAAATCAGAAGATCGTGTAGTTGGTGTACTACGCAACTTGCTGCCTGTGTTCCTGGATCCCGCGACCTAGTGACAGATTCGTCCCCAGGAGAACACGATTCCATTTAGTGTGATCCACGAGGCATCCCCGCTCGAGGTTTAGGTAATTATACCGCTACTAGATATATAATTGCGCATATATATAAGGACCTCAGAAGGAGTACAAAATTATCAACACCATGGCCTGGAGATTGTTATATCGCTCTTGTTCTCATATAGGGAGTCCATATTTCCATCCATTGCCTAGAACACCTCGAGGCATGACATTTCATTTCTCGAGCAGAACAAACTACCCCCCATAAAAGGCAAAGACATCCCAAGTCCTCTGCCTCCGCTCGCCTCAAGCAGCCTCGTGGAATATATTAATTCTAATATATTTGTTTAGGAACGAGTCTCTCTTTCCCAAAGTCACATAGCACACACTGGGCGGCTATATTTACCCCTGAGCCGCTCCCTCTCCTCTCTCACCCCAATGGAAGAGAATATTTCCTTTTATTTCCCCCCGCTCCACCCCGTTATCAATCCAGTATTTATTCACAAGGTCACTTGTTTCTTGCTCTTTTGTTTGGCATGTTAGTTTGTGGTCAATTGCCGTGTACCATAAGTAAGCGAACATTTGTGCCTCAACTAAAATGAGGGAATTCAGGATAAAGCTTTATAGATACACTCCTAGTAGTGATAGTATCCTTAACCCGAGTGCTATATTAACAGCGCCACTTTGGGATTTTCGGCTTGGGTATCGATCAATTGCTCGCCCGTAGACCGGACCTTGACCGAATCCGGTGAGTGCAGTTTTCTCATATGGGAATAAGATGTGTAGTTGATGCCAGACAGAGAATCTGTACCCACCACTTTGCCCATGTCTTGGCCTGCCAAGCGATAGTCCTTGCGGTAGGTGCCCGGTAGTAGTCTGCATTATATGCTGACTCGAGGAACTAAATTTGTAATTATGAAAATCTATTATCTGATAACATAGATAATAAGACGCCACACTAAATTTGCTGGGGGCAGCTTTTAGGTATACTTGACAGAGGGAACTCTACTATTTCTTAGGATCCCAGTCTGCCATTACTTAGGGACCACCGTCATACCGAGCGAGAAATTGTTTATACTAGAAGGTTTTCCGCCCTGATGCCGTTGGGCTTTGGCGTTAGTCGTTTTCTCTGTCCCAATGATGAGTAGGTACAGTCCCGTTCTAAAGGTCCTGCACACTACTAAATTGTGGCTGTTTATGAATTCTAACTCACCAACAACCATTTCTCCTACGCATACTCAAAAATTGTTAGGTATGGCCGCAACGGAGATACTGTAGCTCTCTGTTATAGTCATAGTAATGGGATAATTAGAAAATAGAACACCCTCGTTTTTGACCCGGGGGTGCCAGGAGTTTTCGAACAGGGCTGTACAGTACCAAAAGGGGATGTAATAGATACTATAGCAATAAGGTATCGTGAAAAACTTTCGAATTAAATCGGAAATTAAGCCATTACACCATAGTAATGCTGTAGCAATACCGCAGTGTATGGTATTCTGCCAGATGTACTAGATACACTAGCTTTCTTGTACTATTAAGTGATGAATGTATTTCTTGTTCTCAAGCTTTATATCTTATGTAGGAAGTACGTCGGGTGAGTTTGCTAGCTAGGCGCGTTACCGGCCACAACCGGTAACTTTAGGTCCCAATTTACTACAGTGAGAACGGCCATTTACAATAGCATTACTCTACCCCCGTAGTACAACGTGACGGTAAACAGCGAGTGTACCACATTAATTGAGAAAATTCGTTGCGCTGCAGCAAGGTATGAGCCAACCAGAGGCAAGATTAGGACGTCAATATGCAAGTTTTGGTAAAGAACAGATTTTCTCAAATAGAGCAGGTTATCTGCCAACATGAGCCATATCGACGGTGCGTGTAAGCCACACACGGAAACACGCGACTTGGAAACCCTTCCGCCTTTAAAAGTGTACGGTTATCTGTTTCCAACCCGGAGGTTGAAACAGCTCACAGCACACAGACTGCCACGGAAACTTCCTCGATACATGAGTTATCACTCCTTTCCACCGTGATATATCGAAGCTTCTACAGTACACAGATAATTAACTATACATAATGTAGATATAGTATCGGGTGAGAATCGTACCGATACATCTCATTCAAAGCGCCGTCCTCTATCGCCTAAGTTTGAAGAAGCTTCTTACTCCAATTCCACTGACTCTGTTAATCTCGCTGGTTTCTTTGGTCGATAGAACACATCTACGGGTTGCAAATGTCGATGAAATTAATCACTCCTTTTGTTTCGATTGCTTACTCACTTTGTTCGATGGTATATCTTGTCATTCGACTTGAGTGTCTATCTCTTGATTCGCGCTACGAAGCTGTCATACTGGAGTTACTTTACCGTCTTTACCCATATCATTTCCTGATTTCCTGTCAGCACGAATTTGGTCTGATTTGGCCTTTAGTATGATATTCTTTTTGATGCCGCTATTAGACCAACTTCCAACTCAGTCTGAGATTTTCTGAGTCCTAGTATACGTGAGAATACCGATATGAAAAGATTTATTTGTTGAAAAACCCAGATGCGCAGGTAGGCACATATCCACGCTTGTCCAGCACAGAGAGGCTTGACAAATTAAGTATTATTTATTTCACGATTAAACCTGTACATGTCTAGATATCTTTACTGCAACGGCCTTTGTGCTTGCCTTCCTGCCCTACCGTGACCTGTTTCATTCGCTGTTGATTCGCTGATAGGTGCTCAATTGCAGCGGGATGAAGGCGTAGGTGTAGATGAAGGCATAGATGAAGGCATAGAGGTACCTGCTTGCCTTACCTGCTTGATTCGCTGCTTAATTCACTACCTGCTCCTGCGATTAGCCCTTGCCTGGAGATGATGATAGGGCGTGGGGATGGGGGTGTAGATGATGCCGTAGAAATGAAAATAAAGGCTTAAATATGGGGGCGTAGAGATGAAGGTAGTGAAGACGGTGTAGTGAAGGTGTAGAAGAGGCGTGATATCTCCAAAGCCCAGTCCTAACCTCGTCCCGAACCCTAACCCTGGTTTCCCATTTGATATTTTGAGAATCCTATTCCTTCGTACTTGCTTCTCCCCTAAAGAGCCATGATTAGCCCTGATTCAGTACTAGGCAAATACTAGGAATATTACCGAATCAGGCTTGATTGGGGGCTTTTTGCATATCGGATGGATATAAGATCTTTATGAGCTCTAGTTTGCTCACTAAGTCTGAAAATAATACTGGCAAAGGCGGTACTGTACTTGATCTTTCAATGTTCGTTACGCGTGGTACTTGCGCTTCATGTATGTAAGAATCAAGCAATGGATGTCTGTCTATTGTGTTAAGAAAAGGTCGGCGGGAATCCATGTTGTACCCTGCTGACTAACATTGTGGCTACTTGCCTTGCCGCCAACTGTGGGGAAAGGTTGGTTATCCAATTATCACAATCGGTGTAGTATGGTGCGTCACGTCTTGGAGGCATCTCAGCTGGAAAATTCCTAGCCTCCAGCTGTTTATGGACTAATGAGGGCCTTCGATTCGAGCCACTTTACGGCCAAAAACAAAATCCTGTCTTTATGTTTGCGATGTAGGGTAATGCTATTCCACTTCACCAGGTCTTGGCGCTTCTTAATACAAAACAGGAAAATCCAATCTCTTATAACTTTTAACAAGGCAACAGATAAAAAATCTGTGGAGTCAAGATCTTTATTATATCTATGTCTACAGTTTGGTTTCACAAATCTTTGGTGTAAAGGGGTATCTAAAAGGTATGACTAATGATAAACAATAGTTCTGTAGCATTTAAACAAACAGTGTCGTAAACCAGACTCCACTCGTTTGAAAGGATGATGGTTTCAACAAGACAAGGGCAAATCAGGCTTACATTTATATATGAGTGGCTTTCCGGCCAAGACATGTTTTCTATTTATAATCACGCTATCCTACTTCCATAACATTCTATTGCATAATACATTCCAGATTTCATACATTGGCATTCCTTCCCAAAACAACTCATATTGATCTGTGGACGCATAGCTCTCTAATCGTTGTGGCGCCTTATAATAGGACGCAAGAAGTGACAAGTATTTTAACCCTATTTCTAATCTTTTTCAGGGAGAGTCTTTGGTACAATATAGAATGTGCCAGCAACCATCCATGCTATTATGATACGATGACTATGGTCTTTACACTCCCATTGTATTTAACCAAGACCCCCGTTGTTTACCCGACCATACTTCTTCACAGGTCATCACTTTGATTCCACACCCGTTGCAACATTCTTAACACAACTCCTGGATATCCTCTAATATTTGGTATGTTGCCTGGTAGAAAGGTTATAAGCAATGCAATTTTTGTCACCTTTAAGCTGCGCCGTGCCATCCCTTTCTACATGCCGCGCTGAATATGCGACAGTAAAAAAATAGTCTTGGCGTAAGAACAAGCCGCAGCAACTACTTATGGAACCCGGGTGCAAAAGGTAGCCTATTCTGCCAATAGAAACCCTTAGCCACGGGTGTGAAAGGCAACGAACAAAAAATTATTGGTTCCCGGGGATATGCTGCATGTGTTTCCCTCTTGGCTCACAAGTACTCTGAGAAGGGGATCATAGGCATAAGGATTGAGTATATCTCAACTCTGATCTTCAAGTCTAGCTCAAAATATTATATCATATCCTACTTGCATCCAACTTGGATGGCATGGAAGTCTTGGGATAGATGATCTTTTGTTCCTTGATGGCTAAAAGACTCTAATGGTGTAGCTTACCTTCGGCCCAAGAACCTTGACCCTGTTACCGTGAAGTAACCGGGGTGGTGGTACCTCGCATGTAGAACATACCCGCCCTAGATGGTTTTATTCAACCCAGTTACTCTACCATTCCTATCCCTTAAGCTATGGATGCTACCCTATACTATAGGGCCAGGATTCGTATGGGAAATCAGTTATTTGATAAAAGAGGTAAGATCTATTAACAAAGGCCACCAAACCTTGCTTTTTGCTGGAGGTCAGCATAAACTTAAGGGACAAGCGGAGGAAGAGACTGCCCAAACAGCGTATAACCCCTTCCAGAGTCGGGAATCTGCATGTTCAAACGCGCCGTGGAGTAGAGTTCTTCAGTGGAACCCTAAAAACAGTTTTGTTGAATGCAGCCAAGCCTGCGCCGCCATTGCAGCTGACAAGCGACTTTATCAGATATACACAGTGTAGAATATCCAGTCCTCAAGTATTTCTCGGCATGCAGATGCAAGGGCTCTATGCGTCTACCAGCATAAGAACCAGAAAATGTAATTACTCAGTGAAAATCACCCCGCCTCTGTTCTGGTTCGTATGGTGGGGGAATCCTTTACACAGAGCAATTTGAACACCTCAGGTTTAGTTTGACCGGTTATAGCTCATCCACAACAGCTACTCTTAATATTATCAGATGGATATACTCAGTTTTACCTACTCTATCATTCTATCTGGTTGAATCTTTAAAATCCTTTCTGGTTGGTTAGTTGTAAAAATATTTGGGCGGGACAATGTCGCTTGTATGGTCAAAGAAGCGTATGTATTAGTAAACAAGATCAATGTCGCGGTCCTCTGTTGAAGGGTTCCCCACCATATGCTGGTAGACGACAACTTTTGGTTATATCTCGTCCTAAACATAAATTTGGCAAGTATATACCCGCCCAAATCCTAAGTCTGTCCCTTTTGGTACCTAACATTTGGCTGCGTTGCAACCGCGACACCCAGTACAAAAAGGGACAGACTTGGAGATTTGGTGAGTAGACCAGCTTGCCCATAAGAGAGCGCGCCCTTCAAGGAGCGTACACCCAAAGTTTGGTGGGTAGCATCCGTTGTAACGGGAAAATAGCAGGCAACGCCCGCTGATGGGTCGTCTAGTGGACTCTTGGCTGCATGCAGCTGCAAGGGCTTAAATTCATGTTTGTCTCGCTACCTCATAGCGTTTCCGGACACGACTAATATTGATACACAGCAAAAACCCGCCAAGACTACCTTTTTGTGTATGGCATGTAATAGCGGTTGTGTCTTGTATGAAATTACGAGTAGTAGACTCTTGGCTGCATGGGTTCTCCCTTCGCTTTGGGGAGATGCACTGAAAGACTATTTACCAATGTATGCCTCCGACCGCGTGCCCCTATCTACTTAACTGTAAAGTTTATTTTGTGACTGGCGCTCACGCTGTGCAGCACTATGGCGCGAGTGTCGGTGAGTTCTGAATTAGGGAGACTCGGGAGTGGAGGGAATCGAGTAAATTATATCGGTACCATTCCTACCTGCAACGTGCAGCGGACCACCTCAAAAATTATTGCATAGTGTTGTGCTGGCTTATCCCTTAGTCTGTCAGTAAATTCTGACCACCCCAGAGAAAGTAAACTTAACGTGGCTTTACTAACAGATCTTTCTATCTCCATCAATAATGGACCTCCATAGAAATTTAATTCCTCTATTATGGGTCGGCCAAACTAAAGATACCCCTGCGGTATGTCAACGAGTTTTATCAGATTTTGCGGTATACTAACTAGTAGTGTGCCTCGCGACCGCGAGTTTTTGGATTATGAGCATTAAATACACGTATCAATATTGGGACTCTGGCCTTTTACCTCCTGTCTCTCCGCCTCCATGCCCTTCGACCTCTTCCACTTCATCTCCACTCCGCCACCGCCCTCCACAGCCCTAAGCCAATCTAGCTCCCGGTTAATGCTCCACGTTAAATTACAGCCTTGTAGGCGGAGTAGGGTTAGGGGTCACGGCTCGACCAATGAAGGGCTCAAGAGTCAGAAATCCAACGACAGCACTTTGGGTAAGTGAGAAGACACCCTTCACGAAAACCTGGCAGCTTAATGTCTTCCTTATACACCCGAAGTACATATTAGATTAAGCGGAGGAGCACATGCGCGAACGGCAACTACCACCAGGCACCACTACACCACACCACCTAACTACAGTCTCGAAAATAAGGTAAAAATGTAACCGTGGGGCTACAGTTTTAAGTCGAGGGTACCGGTTTAGACCAGCACCGTAGGTAGAGTACCATATCGATACCGTATCGATACTATATTCCTACAGAATCACTAACGTAATGAATGGAATACGGTAGCGAGTTTCTGCCCATTTCCGGTACTGTAACACATCAATTACGCAAAAAGGCACACACAACTACCACACATTACTTGGATGTGAACCAGAAATGCAAATACTCATTTGTATGGCCACTCCGCAAAATCCCTGTTTTGTCATTTTCTGGTTCTTACCCCCGCAGCGGTGGGTGATAGCCTAGCCACAATTTTGCCCGCAAACGTGAGTTCTGGTGGTGTTTCGCCCGATGACTTCTTATCCAGCGCTGCACGAGGCTCCAGTCAAAACAAACCGGTAGAGCACTTAGCAACGAGCACCTCCACATACAATCCATCAACGATGAGCTCAACTCCATCGCGACATGGGCCTCATGGCAACAACCATCAGAGTGAGAGTGTATACTTTACTTGAACCTGGTAAATCGCAATTAGAGATATGTATCTAGTTAATATCTTTATGCGTCGTTGAGGTATTGGAGTCGGCGCAGATGGGTCCCTCGTTGCTATGCACGCTACCGGTTCTTTTTTATCCTAGCCTCGTACATTGCAGGTGCAAGTGAGTGAGAACTTGCGCAACACCATCACCACCACCATCACCACACTGCGGGTGCAAGGGAATGAGTAGTTGGAATGGCTACTGGTGCCTGGCAGTGGCTGCTAATATCTGCTGGCGAATGGGAGGGTCCTAACACATGGGTATTCTAACCTATGTCAACGCATCCCAGCCATCACGTTTTTGGCTGGGACAACCCGTTGATCAATGGAACTGGAGCCCCAGTCATCAATAAAAGTCAAATTAGTGGATCTGTTGGGCCTAGTCATCAACGGATACCACGTTCTTTAACAACCAAACACCTTTCACCGAGATGTGTTATCGATGACGGTAGTGCATCTCTACTTCATAGTATAGCTTCTTCAGAGTTTATGCTAATGCATGATTCATTCTCGGTCCCGCAGGACATGGCAGTTGGGATTTGACTGGTTTAGTTACTTGCAGAGTAGAGACTCGTGTGGTCATTGCTCAAGTATGGAGCAGCAAGGCTGCCTCCCCACCTGATCAAAAAAAAACACAAAGAGACTCCCGTTGAACATCACGGGTGTAATACGTACCATCACCGCCTGCGAATACACGGTGTCTTGTCATTCATACGAACAAAATGCTGAGTTTGGTTCCTCGATTGGTACTCTTCGCATCTATGGCTGACGGTTTGACGTCAGGAATTTGAAGCCGTCCTAGTGATTGGCCAATACGTCCAGTCATTAAAGTTCACCACTTGGCCTCACAGCAGGGTTTCCAATGGTTTACCCGTTCTACCAAACAAACCGCTTTTGGTAAACCGCTGGGTTAATATTTTGGTTGGTTTTTGTCTGGTTTGAACGGTTCATCACAGTCAAACACGTTACTAAACGGTTCTATCATGCAGGTACCCATCACATAGAGGACGTATTTCCCGCCTTGACCGGTTTTGGGTGGGTTTAATTGCACCAATAAATCAAGAAAGGGATTCTGAAAACACATCTAGTTTATGAGCCTGTAAACCAAACAAGAGAACGGTTCTATTTATGAACCTGTAACCAAACAAGAGAACAGTTCTAGTTCTTGAGCCGGTTCAATACTCAGTTTAGTTCAGTTCGGTATGACCTCCGGATACAGCCAGTTTCAACCGTTGGGATCACTGCCTCACTGTCCCACTCCCCAATTTCCTATCCCAGCGGTCAGCATAAGGTGCGTGGGACGTACCATCAATTTTGGTGGGGAGGATACGTTGGCCAGCAGGTCAGAACAGCGTCGCTACTAACATACTGGCACCTAGGAATCACTGCAGGCGCATGTGGTTGGGTAGTGGCACCTAGGACCGATTGCAATCAACTGCTGGCGCCCAGAAGTCGCAGCCGCCGTCTAGGATTGGTTCTTGTCAGCTACTGGCGCATGGGGCTGGCAGCTATTAAATTCTGGTGCATGGGATTGAGACTTGCGCCCAGGCTTTCTAATGGGCCACCGGGGAAATGGCCGGACCGGTCCAATTATATGGGCTATGATCCGGTCTTTGATCTTTATCTCATGGTCTAGGCCGGTCCGAGTGGTTTTTTAGACCGGTCAAGCGGAAAAATATATGTGCCGGTTTATGACTATATTCTCCACCAATTTGGAGAAGATATACTACACGCCCTTTAGCTCTTTTAATTTCAATAATCATCTTTTGAGGGACCATATATCTATTTTTCTGTGCCTGGCTCTAAGTGGGCCTGTGGGTCCGGCCGACTCAGTGAACTAGGCTGGGCCGGTCCAAGGTCAAAAATAGACCGGTCAGGCCCATTAAAGAGCCTGCTGGCACCTGTGATTGAGTGCTACCGCCTGGGAGCGAGCGCTTTAACTGCTTGCCGGGAATTACCTCTAACGAACGGGATGAACTGCTATCCACTGATGGTGAATGAGATTAAAGTGTGGCGCCTGGGCTATATCTAGTAATTTCTGACGCCTGTTGATCTATTTGATTATTTATTTCTTGTATTCTGCACACTGTTTTTTCATCTCCTCCAACTCCTCCTGCAAGCCCTTCACTTGCTCCTTCAACCCCTTAACTCTCTCCTTCAATTTAACAGTCTTGATTTGTTCCTTGTTGATCTCTCTCATAACAATCCCATTAATATGGGTTCTGACAGCTCTCCCTGATTTAATTGTTAGCAAATATATTACAAAACCGAAATTGTTTTCAATATTACATACCACCCTTCCATACTATCCTCATAATCTCATTATCACTGATGTATGCATCCTCATTCTAGATGAACTTTGTTAGCAAATGAGAAAAAAACGTTAATAAAAAGGGTCAAACATACATTGCTATTCATAACAATAGGTGCAATAGGTTCTTCATTATCAATATCCATGTGCTCAGTCTTGATTTGCTTTGCAACCTATGTCTTGATTAAAAACGTTTCAAATGCCTGTATTCAAAAACCTACTGGCTCATCATCTGCTGAGGCTCTTTGCCTTTTCTTTTCACCCTGCTGCTGTTTTTGTCTGATGGGAGGAAAAGGTTGCATGCTGTGTGTAGGGTGTTCACCAGGCCTTAGCTTGCCTACAGTACTCTCTTTCCTGAGTGTTTTTTCCTCCTTTTGAACTGACTTTATTGGGGATATAGGGATTGGTGTTTTTGAAACCGTATTCTGTTTTTGAGCTTTTTTTCTGTTGCCTTGTATTTTGGGTTCATTGTCAGGTGTTTTGAGTCTTGCTGAATCATATTTTGCTTGTGTTGTCTTCTCAGAATACTAAAAAAAAAATACATGTCAGCTGTCTTCATCAACTGTTTTCTCATTAATTCCTACCAATGGGTAAATCGTTTTTTCCATCAACCCTTTCCTGAATTCATAGTGTTGAGCAATTGTGTAGTGGGTTAGAGTTTCAACCCTTTGTAACCTCTCATGAGATTCATCATAGCACCAATAAAAGTGGGACTCCAGCAACCGTTTCCTGGAGAAAAGTTATTGGAGTTCTAGAAAAACTCAACCACCTTCCATTTGATAACGCTGATTTCTTATATATAGACTAAGGAGCATATTCTGAATCATTCTGTCTCTTCAGAATTTTGATATCTTGCGCGGTTGTTGAGATTGCGAGGGGGGGGTAATCGTGCAGAAATACGGCCTCGGCATTCTTGGCATCTTAAAAAAATTAACTGAATATTTTTGAAGGCTTTCAAAGTAAGGTAATGACAGAATGCTCCACACTTTATATTCATATATCCCCACATATATCGCTATCTATACTGTTTTCAAATAAATATTCGTACTAAGTTAGAGAACGTATCTCTGCTATGTTTAAATACGTATCTCCACGATATTAAAATACGTATTCTCATTATATTAAAAAAACGTCTTTTCACTATAATCAAATACGTATTCCAACTATCGAAAATGTTTTACTATAATATACAAAAACGTATTCCTTGCACTCAACCCTAACTAACCCTTGCACTCAACCCAACCCAGAAAAATGTTTTTCTTGCACTCAACCCTAATTAACTGTTGCACTTAACCACAAATACATTGGATAACCGTTTCGCGAACTCTTCGTATTTTCATGGATACAAAAGACCTTGCAGGATGGAGGGATAGGGACTGGACAGATTGGGATTATTGTGCGTTCGGGAAGAAGGATTTGTCAGAAAAGGTTCTATGAGTTTCTGTTACACGGAGGAGTGAGTCATAGTGGAGTTACGCGGAAGTATGAGTTATGTAAGTGAGGGGTTGTTGGATATATAAAGGAGGCAACGGAGCCTACTTGTGTCGTTTCTTTCCTTTCTTTCTTCTCTACGCAACGTCTTCTGTATTTATCAAATTATCATAGTTTTCTCTACAGAAACTATCGCTGTCTTTGTTCTATAAATCATACTCCTTTATATTATCGGAGTATCGCTGTCCTCCTATCTGCACCTTGCGGAACGAAGCCCATACCACACCCTCCGAGACGTTACGCCGCCATCCGCACCGCAGACTCTTACAATGTCAAGAACTCAACCCCCACCCCACCCACTACTGCGTTGATGGGCCACCTCACGGAAATTATCAGATTCTCAAACCTTCACAGCCCAAACCGTCGAGGATCTACATTATCACTATGTCCATCTAGTTACACTCCTTCGAGAGGGAGATCGATGGAAGACTGAACGAGATGCTAGCCGAACCCTACATGCCAACACTCCAGCAACCGTTTCCTGGAGAAAAGTTATTGGAGTTCTAGAAAAACTCAACCACCTTCCATTTGATAACGCTGATTTCTTATATATAGACTAAGGAGCATATTCTGAATCATTCTGTCTCTTCAGAATTTTGATATCTTGCGCGGTTGTTGAGATTGCGAGGGGGGGGTAATCGTGCAGAAATACGGTCGCGGCATTCTCGGCGTTCTAAAAAAAGTAACAAAGTACGGTTGACAAGTTAGGGTTAGTGATCAAGTTATATTGTTTAAGGGTACAATAGAAACCACAGCTAGGGAAAGCCTAGGCACATGACTACAACTATAACCGCAGGTACAAAAATGAACCCCCACAAGCCCCCAGGAGAAATTTCAACCCAAGAGAAGGCACAACCCCCAAAAGCCAGCCTTACAACACCCAAGAAGAAAACAGGAAAACACCAAGCACGGGTCCTATGCATGCCATCACCCTAATAACAGCCATCCATGCGAGGGAGGAAGGGTCCCCGCCCGAACCAACAGCTCAACCCAAGTCGAAGGCACAACCTCCAAGCCGAGTCTTACAAATCGGTCCAGCAAAGACCAAAACCCAACAGCCCAGCCGAAAATGAGGCACAACCCCAAGACCAGGACTAACAACAGGTACATCCTCCAAAGAAAAAAAGAAGCAGGGAGAACCAAGTAACCTCACGGAGGAGGAAACCGAGAAACCCAAACCTCTAGCGGCCCCAGACCTCCACTCCACCCCACCGTTCCAGTCTCAAGCCAGGAACAGTCGATGGGGAAATAAACAAGTAACATACTAGTAGGAAAAAATAACAAAATGAGCGATGGATAGGAAGATAATGGAAACAACAATAAACCAATAACAAAAGACCATTCCCGTATCTCGCAAACCCCAAGTAACATGTATCATATCCATCAATTTCAACCACCAAACCCATCCATCAACCGTCATACCTCGTCCTCTTGGAATGCCGTCGCAATGATAGAATTCCCCCATCAAAGCCATGTACCTATCAGTTGAAAAGCATAGTAGTAGTGACATTATCTATAAAGTACTTGGTCGCGATGGGGGGATTCCCCCATCGAAGCCATGTACCTATCAGCTGAAAATCATAGTAGTAGTGACATTGGCTACAAGGTACTTGGTCGCGATGGGGGAATTCCCCCATCGAAGCCATGTACCTATCGGTTGAAAAACATATTAGTAGTGACATTGGCTAAAAGGTACTTGGTCGCAATGGGGGAATTCCCCCATCGAAGCCATGTTCCTATTGGTGGAAAAAACATAGTTATGATGACGTTAGATACATGGTACATGGTCACGATGGGGGAATTCCCCCATCGAAGCCATGTATCTCTTATTAATAAACACAGTATCAGATACAATAGGTACTTGATTGCGATGAGAGACTACTCTCCTAACTACAATCTCAATCGTAAATTATCAGGTTCTTATCTCTGCGTTTCGTACTTGATTGGATTCTTGGTATTGTCTTTCTCTTGTGTATTAACTCCAGCAACCTTTTCCTGGTGAAAAGTTATTGGAGTTCTAGAAAAACTCAACCACCTTCCATTTGATAACGCTGATTTCTTATATATAGACTAAAGAGCATATTCTGAATCATTCTGTCTCCTCAGAATTTTAATATCTTGCGTGGTTGTTGAGATTGCGAGGGGGGGGTAATCGTGCAGAAATACGGCCTCGGCATTCTCGGCGTTCCAAAAAAAGTAGCAAAATACGGTTGACAACCTGCAACATCAGGTACTGAGGGGAAGAAGAAAATCGATGTTGATTTCTACGAGGAGCCTGATCTTGCTAGCTTAATGATTACAGGAATGATTTCAGCCTTATCCCCCATACCAACTATGTCATGGATGCCGCTTGACAGGCTTGAACTAATTGTAACAATATAACGTATGCCCCTCTCTACACATATGCCCGTAGCTAGAGCATGACAAAACAGTTCTAGCAGGTCATCGCATGAGATATCCTCGATACATGCGCTTGTGAGATAGTATTAAAGAGCTGCATCTGATGGGATGCTGGAACTGTATCAGGAAGCTTTAAAATATCATCTCTTTCAGCTGATATGTACTATATATATATCATGATCGGAACCGTTTTTCATATTATACTCAAACAAATAAAAAACGTATTTTGCTTGATTCAAATACGTATCTCCATCATATTGAAAAACATACTTCCAATATATCTAAATACGTATCTCAATAATATATCGAAAACTTTTTTACATTATTATAAATACGTATCTCATGTATATATCAAAAGTGTTTTCCCATTATATACAAAAGTTGTAGTTTTTAGACTCCACCCTAAATAACCCCTGCGATCTACTGTAACTGACTATAACTAGTGAAAAACGTCTATTCTACACTCAACCCTACCGGTATTCAATACCGCACTCTGCAGTAGGTTGCATTGATATCTGTTTTCATATATAGTTTATATTAATGAAAGATGATACTGCGTAATCTCTCCAAAACGACTAATTAATACGCACCACCTCCAACACTAACTCCATATACGTTTTGGTAAAGAGAAGTTAGGAGGGTTGAAGAGAGTCGGAGAATGGAGGGGGTTTTTAGGTGAGACTCCTAAATCGCTCCCCACTTTAGGCGAAACCGCGGCTAGGCTTCCCCTGGTGATCTGCAAGCGGAGATTTTTGATAATTTGAAGGGTATTTTTTTTAAAAAATCATATATAGATATAGAATTTTTAAGATGTTCTTGATGGATTTTAAAAGGTTTTTAACATACGCTGTAATCAAGCAAACTAACTAACTCAACGAGATATTTCACAGATTTAATCTGCCGATACGTCATAACTGTTTCTCATCCTCGACTTTAACGTTAGTGGGGATCTAAACCAGCACGTTCTCCAAGACATTCAGACAATGAGGTTGCACACTGCTTAAGCCGCTTTACATCGATCATCACTCGTTATTGCTGCGCGAACCTCCAACGATTCATAAGACGCAATCGAAGTCAATTGAGACATCGAATGATTCTCATCGAGCACAAGATAACGATATTAAGCGATATGGGTGATAGAAGGATGTTAGAGTTAGGTAAAACAGTGGATGTTGATCGCGCAATAGTTTGAAGAGTTATCTTAGTTAGGGTTAGCCATAAAATAAACTAACCCTAACCAGAGAACTCTTCAAACTATTGCGCGATGCACATCCACTATACATGTTTTACCTAACTCTAACATCCTTTCTCTATCACCCATATACGTTTAATATCATTGTACTAGTGCTCTCGGCATTGAGAATCATTTCAGTGTCTCAATTGACTTCTTGATTGCAATGCCTTAATGAATCATTGGAGGTTCCGCAGAGGCAAGCAGCAAGTAACCGAATTGAGGATCAGTATGTAAAACGAGCCTTAAGTAGTGTACAACCTCATTGTCTCGCGCCTTCTGAGCAACGCAGACGCCTGGCTTTAGATCCCCACTGACGTTAAAGTGACGGCGAGAGAGCTGCCATACGGACGATAGATAATAGGAAGATGAGACAGAGAGAAAAGCAGAAAAGAATTACAGGAAGAATCTACCCTCGCTAATTATCACCATCCTCCGCTGGTCTGCTCTGACCCATACATTAGACCATAGAACTCCGCTGTAACCACTCCTAGTATTCCTCCCAACCATCCCCTAGAATCCTATCACCAATTCTGCTCCACTCGAAACCCACAGAAAGAAATGACGAAAGCAATGACGATGACTCCACACCACCTTCTTCCCTCCTCTCTTAATATAGCCCTTTCGGTTGCAAGAGCGCTACCACTACTGAACCCTTGGAACCAACGCCAAGATGCCAGGACATCCTCACCCAACATAACTATATTGATTCTAACAGCACTGACACTAATGAACTATTGGGAGCTGTACCAAAACGCTGGGACATTGTAATAGACTTGGGGCCGGATATAATTACTGATATCAAAAAACAAAAAAGAGTTACCGTAGCAATAACACTTTTGGTTTGATCAATTTTGGGGATAGATACAGTGAATCAAGATTATTGTTTTTGGATTTGTAATTAGTTAATATGTTTGTAATTATTTACGTTATTGATATTACCAATTCCATCGAATATGTTCAGGGTAGTGCATATTTGATAACAATCTTATTCCCTATTGGAAAAAAAACAAACGGTTACACTTTGTTATCACCATACAGATATTTTGGATTGACAGGTATAAAATATGCAAGTTGAGATTGTGTTTTTAAAGTAAAAAGGAAAAACTACATAGTTAAGGAAAGTGTTTTAGGAAAGTGTTTTAGCATACAATTTAAAATAAGTCCATGAGGTCCTGCAGAGTATCATTTTGCATATGCGTTTTCTTGTATTCTGCACACTGTTTTTTCATCTCCTCCAACTCCTCCTGCAAGCCCTTCACTTGCTCCTTCAACCCCTTAACTCTCTCCTTCAATTTAACAGTCTTGATTTGTTCCTTGTTGATCTCTCTCATAACAATCCCATTAATACGCTCTGACATTTCCCCGATTTAATTGTTAAGAAATATATTACAAAACCGAAATTGTTTTCAATATTACATACCACCCTTCCATACTATCCTCATAATCTCATTATCACTGATGTATGCATCCTCATTCTAGATGAACTTTGTTAGCAAGTTAGTTAGGGTTAGTTAGGTTAGTTAGGGTTAGTTAGGGTTAGTTAGTTAGGGTTAGTTAGTTAGGGTTACTTAGGTTA